>QLOU01009962.1:0-29540 GCA_003313715.1 Russula abietina
ACCATAGCAACTCCGGTGCCATTATTTACCAAGGTTTACATGGACACCATGCATCTCATGAAATCTGCCAGTTTCTCTTATATCATCCAAGGGTGATGTTCGCTTACACATTATCCAGAGTTCCGGATGCTCCGGAAGAAAACAGCGCAGACCATCGGCGACTGGATCTTCCAGGACATCATACCTTTCGGAGTGTTTGCTCTCCAGTCCCTTCTGAGCTCACTAAGTTTCCACTCCATTTAACAACCTGCAATCCCCTTATTCCCTTATGCTCTAATGCTCCACGCTTAGAGTCTGCTATCAGATCAGATCTCTGCCTAGATCCGCTTTGCCTTATCTTATCTTATCTAAGGCGACTTTTATTGTAAGAGTAGACTCTAACACGGACTTGGTTTAATATTATGGACAGACTATCTATATTATATTAGAGTCTACTCTTGTTTTAAGAGTCACCTTAGATAAGATAAGATAAGGCAAAGTGGATCTAAGTAGAGATCTGATCTAATAGCAGACTCTAAGTGCGAAGCATTAGAGTGTAAGGGAATAAGGGGGTTGTGGATTGTAGAGTGGAGCAGAGACTTAGAGAGCTTGGAAGAGACTGAAGAGCGAACACTCCAAAGGGTTTATAGTCCTGAGTAAGGTGATTACAAGGAGATCAAGTCTGGAGAGACTGGCCACCGTTCAGAGCACTATATATACAAGCTGGTACTATGAGTCATTATGAGCATAGTATAGTAAGAAGTCAACATGACTAATTATAACTAGGGAAGTATACAGTAGTAACAACTCATGCACTAATGAGCAGCACATGCGGCAGCATGTGGAATAGTGGACCAGTGAGGCCGAGGGTCACCGAATCAGGAATGCCTAGAAGAGTAGAAGTCAGTGACCAAGAGTGTTGGGCGGAACTCCAAAAGCTCTGCCAATCGGTTGGATCCAAAGCGTCGTCAAATAACATACCAAGCAAGACAGCATCTCATTAGATCATGAGTTGGACTTACGTCAATAAGTCGGGCGTCGCTTATAAGAAGAACAAGAGCGTCAGATAGCAGGGTCAAGTCATAGCCAGGGAAAGCAGTCAAATAATCAGGACAGGTGACCAAAGGCAGGGACGGTCTTTTGTGTCAAGTTAGGTGTCGGAAGCAAAGGGTGGAAAGGACAAGGCATCAGAATGTCATTGGACAAAGAAGAATCAGTTGGAGGATGCACAAGACGGCTTGGAAAGGCCTTGGGATGATGTATAGCATCGTACAGGACAGTTTAGCAGCAAGTATATAAAGGAGGAGATAACATATGATAAAGGTGAATAATAATCATTCCTAGTTTGACAGACGATTCATCTCAGACAACAGGTCTCTCTTTAGTACCCAAGAGTCACCATTCGTCCCTTACCTCTTCTCTTTCATTCTCTTCTTGTTCTCTCTCTTATCAGCAGCACATTTCGGACAGCAATCAAGTCAAGCGTATGACTCCATCAGTTCCAGGAAGCTCAGGCAGCATATTTAGCGTATCTTAGGTGGCAATGGACTAGCAACAGTCTGACAGGTAGCGACAGCGATAGCGACATAGCGATGGTCTAGGCAGTCTAGACTACTTCTCAGGTTCTTAGGTGACTTACACAGTGTTATTATTTGGTTTGGTATTCAGGCTAGAAGGTGTTTCGACTACTGCTAGACTTACTGACCTCCCGAATCCGACTCAAGCCACAAGTCGCATTTCTGATAGGCAGGTTATCAATTGGACGTGTTCCCGACTTTCTGACTTCTCTGACAATCCTAGGTTATTGGGGGTTTGTCTTCATAGACAGCCTTACTTTTGATCCCTCCCCTGACATCAGTAAATCCTGGGAAATGTCATAGAGCTATAGTAAGCCATAGCAAGCCATAGACACTATAGTTACTGTAGTATCATTGTGTCATAGACTAATAGAGGTGATAGACTTTATAGAAGATTATAGATGTGATAGTTACTAAAGTGTTCTATATGCCATAGACTGATAGAGGTGGTAGACTTCATAGAGAATCATAGATGCTATAGTTACTAAAGTGCCCTATATGTCATAGACTTGTAGAGGCTGTAGATTTCATAGAGGGTCATAGAACTAGTATTACATTACGAAAAAGGTCATATTATATAGATCAATAACTTGTGAATGGCTGCACTTATCAAAATAGTGTCTTAAGTAACTTTTTAGCCATTAGTACATTCTATTTGTATAAATATTTTCGTGATTTTACCTAATTTATTTAAGCAGTTATTGTGCTTTCTTTTCTTAGCTGAGCGCAAATCAAAGTAGCTATTAAAATATGATTAAGCACCTTAATATATGTTTGCCCAGTTGGTGTAGTGGTCAAAAGCACTGCTGGGCATTTGACTGGGCAGGCTGTTGGTTCAAACCACCAAGTTGGTAAAATTTCCTAAGTTAAAATTTCTTAAGATTAAGTAGATAAGATAGATAATAAATTAAAATAAGATAAAAATAATAAATAAGATAGTAAATAATAAATAATTCGATAAGAATTAGATTAGATAATAAGATTAGATAAGATAAGATAATAAATAATAGTAATAAAAATAAGAATAAAAATTTTTTTGGTCATGACTAATAGTTTACATAGAACTACCATAGTATATGTCAACTATCATAGTGCTACATAGAACATAGACGTGTCTATGGGCTCTATGGGCTCTATGGACCTATCATAGTACTATATAGAACTATGTAGATGACCCAGGATTTACTGATGCCTCTCCCCATTGCTCTTTCTGTCTTTCTTAGGACTTTCTGGGTGACATAGGAGATCTCTATGTCTTTCTGGCTTTCTGTCCTCTTGACACACACCATCTCCCAGTTCTCTCCCTCTCTGCTTCGATTGCTCTCTCTTAGACTCTCCCCCAATGCGCTAGGCGACTTGTACACTTATCAGCGCAATAACTCACTAATAGTTAGTAAGAAGGAGCAGCATGATCATGGGAAAGTAGGCCGAAACAGGAAGGTAAGTACTGAAGATGTGTTAGGCTAAATTAACTGCTAATGATCTAGATAGTCTGATAAGTGCAAGTAAGCGGGCTAGTCGTACACATGGTGGGAAGTGATTAAGATGAAGTGTATAGTAAGCGGATAAGGATTAGAGGCATAACACTTTGTGAGATAGTAATCAAACCAACAATATACAAGTATTTAACACAATATCATGGCAAATCTGACATAAATGATTTGAATATAAGCTACCATGATTTACAAAATTTACACAAAAAAAATCTTATCAATGGTTTCAAAATCAATATACAAATAGAGAAGATTGATTGTATTTCATATGTGTAAGCTAAGCTAACACATACGCCATTTCCTTATACAGCAATCTAGACCAAGGCCATAGGTTATCTAATGCATATTGACCTACAGTATGGGGAAAATACCCTACACACTCAATCAATAATAATCAATACTATATCCTATTTGTCGATGACTATTCAAGATCTGTTACTGTTCAATTTCTCAAATCTAAACATTAAGCAAAACAGAAAGTCTAAGACTACTTCACTTATCTACAAATGCATGGATTCTCCACAAGAAGCCATTGCATAAATTGGGAAACTGAATTTATCAACAAAACACTTGTTATTTGGTGCTTAGAAAAGGGAATTGAAATTCAAAAGACTGCATTATATTCACCTTTACAAAACAGCGTTACAGAGCACATAAATAAAACTCTTATCTAGGCTTCATTACAGGTACATATGAGACCGTGGTGTCACAGTTATGTGTTATGCAGGTTCAGATACGGTGTTGGGATTCTGTACCCTCACCCATATTGCAACCCGTTACAGCAAGTTTCATAACAATAGGCAGTTTTACCAACTGCTTGTTTATACTATTTATTTGGTTAGCTATCATTCATACCAATTTGCCGAGATCCATTGCTCCTTTGATGTGTGGTACAATGTGTGTCATCTCATGATTGTGGGGGACAAATTGATGGCTCAGTCTTGGCACTGAGTCAGCAAGCTTGCATGTGTGACAGCTAACCAAACAAATGGTATAAATAAGCAGTGGGTAAAACTGCCTATCGTTATGAAACTTGCTGTATTGCAGGTAAGGGGTCTGTCTGTAGGTATGAATGACCCAGGAGACATAGTAATTTAAGTAATTTTTTTTGGTAAATTAAATAATTCCACCGTCATTGCAATAATATCCTTGCAAGGAGTGTCACACAGGCTTATCTTGTCATGTCGTTCATGCCTATCACCCCTTTGCCTTTCCTTTCATCCAGCATGTTTTCATATCAATCTCCTCTTCACACTTGCTAGCATCACCACTCCTGAGTCCTAGCACCAGAACCTTTCAACACCACCTTATTACTCTCCCTAAGTGCTTGGAACATGCAACCTTTAATTCACCAACTTGTCTCAACTACCTTGCATTCCCCTCATCCCACCTTTTGTTTGTGCAGCACGAAGCACAATGAGTTCATCAGACTGGTGACACAACACCACTTATGTTGTCACCTGCAGTCATACTGCCCACCTGTATTTAAACACCTACCTGTATCTTCCACTGAGCCAATTTGAAGGAATTTATCTCCACTTTAACTCAAGTACACCCAAGAATTGCAGGAAGTCCTCAAACGCTATATTGCCACACCCCACTTTTTCTATGACTGACATGCTGACATATGACACTATCAATGTCCAATTGCCACCACCACCACTCCTACCCCAGAATTACACACAATGCCCCATGTGCTGTTACGCTCCATTTCATGTCTAAGCGCCTAGCGCCCGCGTACCTTAGTTATTACCCGATTCGTACCATATGTGTATTACCGGACCGCTTAACTACCGGACTTCCTAAAGTGATCGATCACTTAATGATCACATCACTATTGATCACTACTCTTTGTTAGCATGCGATGATTGCTCATTCAGGCAAGTAGCTTTCCCATACGCCATACTTGCATTACCATTGCATTATCACTACACATTATGCACTCACACATCACACAATACTTGTGTGCGCATCGCTCTATTCTTTGCTATCTATTAGTCTACAGATCATGCCATTGTAGACTCATTCCCTCGCTGGAATGAGTCATTCCCTCGCTGGAATGAGTCATTCCCTCGCTGGAATGAGTCATTCCCTCGCTGGAATGAGTCATTCCCTGTGTATATAAACCCAGTAGTTGCAATGAGACAAGCCAAACTTGATCTCGTATGAGAATATACTTAGCTGCTTAACGTGCTGCCAATTCTCGTTGTAGAATCAGGACTATAAACCTATCTGCTGCTGCTTAACGCACTCAGACCCCTAGAGTCTACTCCTAGCCCTTCGCGCTCTTAGATAAGAGTCTGCTATATGATCTAGCTTCGGATTAAGCTAGCTACTTAGATCATTACACTAAGGTATCTGTGTACGTCAATCTAATCTCTATACTCTAGATCCAAGCCACACAGTAGTCACCCTTGTGATAAGCTGCTATGTGCATTACAAAGAGTCCGTTCGTAACATGTGCTCAGATTCATCCATGCTGTTGCTAAAGGATGTGACACATATGCATTTTAAAAGGAGGATACACCAGTGAGTACTATTATTGGTGTGATGTGCTAACTTTTCCATCAACAGACAAGGGATACACCTATGATGTCCACTAATTAACATTGTCCTCCCCTTTCCCCACACACTACACACCTGCTCTCTGATATGCTGGATCTCCGCACCATCAGTGGTCCACCACCTACACTTGGTAATGCCAAGCACTGCTCTTTTTTCTCACCCCTGTTGCCCTCATTATTGACCATATGACATGAACCACTATTGGCATCACCACCACCACTACCACTACCACCACATCAGGGCCAGGTTGTAGCACATCATAAGGGGTAATATTCTGGGCATGGTGCAGATGCACGCTCACAACTTACGAGAGTTACACTGCTCACAGTACATGTGCAATGGAGTTGACCTAGGTAAGTTTCATTTCTGACTCTTGATGGACTGATAAGGAGGGTAGATAGCTGAATAGGCAATAGTGGGCGTTTGTGAGAGAGTCACAGAAGCTCCATATGTATATTACCCCTGTCATGTACATCATATATATACTACATAACGGCACTGACTTAGCAGCTGAGCAGCTGGCTGCACACGTGGGCGGCTAGCCCCTCAATACTCCCCTTCAGACGGTTGCCAAGCCCATCTCAATACAATGTCTTTTGAATTTAGGTCGAGGTAGATTTTTAGTTAGCGCATCAGCGGTTTGTGTGGCGTTGGAAACATCTTTGGGTGTGATGACATTATATTGGACTAATTGCCTGGCTGAGTGCCACTGAAAGTCTATGTGTCGTAAACTGTGAGTAGGAAAGGGGTTTACTGCGCGTGCAATTGTGCCTAGACTATTGCTTCGGATGACCATAGGTTCTGATTGGGGAAATCCAAGTTTGTTTAGTAAGTTCCGGAGCCAACACGCTTCTGTTCCAGATTGCACGAGTGTGATATACTCGGCTTCCATCGTAGATAGCGCACTTAGTCTTTGTTTTTTGGATTTCCATAGAACTGCCCCACCTCCGGAGATAAATACAATCTTAGATGTGGATTTCTTTTCATCTTGGTTGGCATGTGCTGCGTCGGCATAACTGACAATCTGCTTATCGTGTCTCCATTTACAGTATGTGATTCCGTAGTTTCACGTTCCTGTGAGATATCTAAGGATCCTCTTCAGCATCCCGTAATGTTGGGTGTTGGGGTTTGCAGTATATTGTTACACTCTGTGAGGCGTTCAGGCATTAGCCAATCTTGAGTTCGATTGTACAAAACTTGTTCGGTTTTGAGTGACTTGGGTTGACCGTAACACGGGCACTCAATTCTATAGACTTCAATAACTGCTTTGAGAAGCCTTCTAGAAAGCGTAATAAGGCGTGTTCTTTAACACCGCTTATTTACTAAGTGTGGGAAGATTGAGATTTATTTGGAGAAAAGTAGAATTTGGTTTTCAAGGGCAAGGGAATGTTTAAAGATGTTAAGAAGCACAGAATATGATTCAAGAGAAGCTTAGGGCTTCTTCAGTTGTAATTACAGGTCTATTTATACTCAAAATGAACGAAATCCATCAGGCAAAGCCAAATAGGGCCAAAAGCGTGATATTGTGGACACCTCTACTCACTCCTTTTCGTGTTTTGGACATATCTGCACCATAGAGCCCAGGTTTCCTTCTGTAGGGAGTGGGATGTTATACAAAACAGTTCAGAAGTGTATAGTATCCAAAACTAGACCTATTGAGATGGTTTATACTCCGAACCTGGAATTGCTATCTTTGGTAGGGGCTAGTATTGGTGCAAGTCGTAATGAAACTCCCAGACATGTATAGTAACAGATCAACGAGACAACAGTCTTGTAAAGTAGCAGGCAGTAACTTGGGCTTCTTGAGGCATGTAGCATTGTGAAACAGTTATATGAAATGGGAAGACAGCATTGTAATGTAGCAAGACAAATGGAGATGACCTTGTATAGTAATGGACAAGAAGGCAAGCAAATATAATAGGACAAGAACTGGATGATGGACAGACCGTTCATCACACAGTTCTAATCCGGACTTGTCACTAAAAGTCCCAATAGGTCTGGGTCTAAAGCGTATGGTCGACGAGTCACCATATTAGTCCATGAGTCAATACAATTGCACAGAGCAAGAGTAGAATTAAAGAGAGAACAGAATAGCCACGTCTGTCCCGCAAACACACTTTGGTAAATGGTCAAAGCTCTTTCGTCCAGTGACTCACTGTCCGGTAACATATATGATGCTAATCTATTCATGGCAAATGAGATGTCCGGGCGTGTAGCATTGGTGATATATTGTAGCTCGCCTAATCTTCAGGCGAATGGGTTACTTCGGTTGCCCTCAGAACCTTCCGAATTGGATTTGATCGGTAGATTTGGATTGAGAGGCGTCACTACCGGGTTAGCGTGTAGTAGCCCTTCTTTGTTGAGTATGTATTCAATATATTGTTTTTGGCATATGGAGATGGAGTCTTGATTGCATTTAATCTGTATTTCGATAATCTTAGATAGTTCACCGAGATTAGTGACAGTCTATCTCTGTGCTATCTGGTCACAGTCTTTCATCAGTGTGAGTGTGGCGTCTTTTGTTGCGAATAAGAGAAGATTGTTGACCCATACGGTGATGATCTGAAATTCCTCCCCTTGGCATCTGACATATGCCCAGGAATTGGATAGCAGACACTTGAATCCAAGTTCTCTTAAGCCTTCGTTGAATTGTATATTCCATTCACATCCAGCTTGTTTAAGGCCGTATAGCGTTTTGTTTAAGTGGCATACTCGATTCATACTGTTGGAATAACCCTCCGGTTGTTTCATGTATATGTTCTCCTTTAGGGTACCGTTTAGGTACGTGCCTTTGATATCCATTTGTGCAATTTGTAGATTCATCTCAGGTACTATCGCTAATAAAAGTCAGACAGTTTCTATTTGCACAACTGGAAAGTATGTCTTGTTAAAGTCAAAACCGGGCCTTAGTGAGCATCCTTTTATCACAAGGTGTGCCTTATACTTATTGATCTCTCCTTGGTTATTGGTCTTTTTTATGAAAAGCCATTTGTTGGTGATTGGGATTGCATCTAGCGGGCAGGGTTCCAGCTTCCAGGTACCCATGTCCCTGAGCTGGCCTAGTTCCGCTTGGATCGCTTGTTCCCATTTCAGCCAATCGGGTAGCTTCTTTGCTTTGGTGAGACTCATTGGAGCGTCGCTTGTAGGGGCATTGTAAGATTCATCGTTTATCATTAGATGGATCGCGATCATTGAATCCTTGTCATCATCCTGATTGGAGAATGGATTATCAAATCACTTATAATCCAGTTTAACTCCCCTTGTCTTCCTGGGGCTTGTTTCGCCTTCCTCATTTGCTGATCGTTTCTTAGGTCACGATGATTCCACCTGTGACACATTTTGTTTTGGAGTGGGCTGCTCATTACTCAGCTCCCTTTCGTGCTCAGGGTCAGATGAAGGCATGCCCTCCTGTACAGTAGGATGTGTAGTAGTGTCTTCCTCAATACATTTAAAGTTTCTCGAGGAGAGAACTTTTCTACTTTCTTTATTGTAATATAGTACCGCGTGTGCTCCGTCTTCATATCTGAGGAGCATCCTCTCGGTGGATTTCGGAAGCATTTTGCATGGTGTATTTGGACCATCAGATAAAATCCAGACTGAAGATCCGAATTCGCATAGATGTGAGATGTCTGGTTTGTTGCCATGTCTTCTCTGATACAGGGTAGCATCAGGGATGGATCTGGTAAACGATCTGTTCCTTAGATAGGCGGCATAAGATACTGCATATTCCCATAGAAATTCAGGGACTCATTGTGCCACGATCATTGCGCATGCTAGTTCGACAAGGGTTCTGTTTATACGCTCTGCAACGCCATTTTGTGAAGGAGAGTATGGTGCAGTCTTTTGAATTTCGATTCCTTTTTCTAAGCACCAAGCTGTGAGCGTTTGGTTGATGAATTCAGTTCCCCAGTCTATGTGAAGACTTCTTGTGGAGAATCCACACATTTGTAAATATGTGAAGTAGTCTCAGACTTTCTGTTCTGCTTGATCTTTAGATTTGAGGAATTGAATGGTGACATATCTGTGAGCATGTTGGGTATTTACCCCATAGATCAATATGCATTAGATGGCCTATGGCTTTGGTCCGGGTTGCCATATGAGAAAATGACATATGCGTCAACTTTGTTTGCGTGTATGGAATACAATCAATCTTGTCAGTTTGTGTGTTGATCTTGAAACCATTGACAAGGTTCTTCTTGCATAGACTTTGTAAGCCATGATAGCTGATAGGTCCGAATCGTTTATGCCAGGTTTGCCAAGAGATTGCGTAAAATGCTTGTACATCGGCAGGGGGTTTATTATCTCACGTTGGCATGAGCGTGAACCAGTAGAGATTGTTTTCTGATCTGGTTGCTTGTGCAATCAGTTTATCTTTTGAAGAAAGTAGTATAAGTGTACCATTTTTAGCGGTATATGATCGTCGCATATCTTCCCATCGCCCTAGCGAGATTAGATTGTATTTACAATCTGGCACATGTAACACATTGTGGAATGTAATCAGACATCTGATTGAATTATATTGCACTATAAGTTTGACAGTACCTCTGCCTCACGTGGAAGCTTTGGTACCTCCTACACCACCAATAGAGATATTTGTTAAAGGTTTGTAATCGCTCTTGAATAGAGTGCGATCTTTGAAGATGTGTGATGTTACGCTCCATTTCATGTCTAAGCATCTAGCGCCTGTGTACCTTACTTATTACCCAATTCGTACCATATGTGTATTACCAGACCACTTACTACCGGACTTCCTAAAGCGATCAATCACTTAATGATCGCATCACTATTGATCACTATTCTTTGTTAGCACGCGATGATTGCTCATTCAGGCAAGTAGCTTTCCCATACGCCATACTTGCATCACTATTGCATCATCATTGCACATTATGCACTTACGCATCACACAATACTTGTGTGCGCATCGCTCTATTCTTTGCTATCTATTAGTCTACAGATCACGCCATTGTAGACTTATTCTCTTGCTAGAATGAGTTATTCCCTATGTATATAAACCCAGTAGTTGCAGTGAGACAAGCCAGACTTGGTCTCGTATGAGAATATACTTAGCTGCTTAACGTGCTGCCAATTCTCGTTGTAGAATCAGGACTATAAATATATCTGCTGCTGCTTAACGCGCTCAGACCCCTAGAGTCTACTTCTAGCCCTTCGCGCTCTTAGATAAGAGTCTGCTATATGATCTAGCTTCAGATTAAGCTAGCTACTTAGATCGTTACACTAAGGTATCTGTGTACTTCGATCTAATCTCTATACTCTAGATCCAAGCCGCACAGTAGTCACCCTTGTGATAAGCTGCTGTGTGCATTACAAAGAGTCTGTTCATAACATGTGAGGTGGTTCTGCTGTCTGCAAGGCACGCAATGTACAAGGCATGAGTCTCATCATATTCGTTCAAGTAGACATGGTTATCATCTAGATTTACTTCTTTCGGCTCATACAGGCCGTACACATCTTTAATGAGGAAGCTAATGCTTATCTTGCTTTTTTTATCTGGGGCATTCTCCGATTTGGTATCTAGTATGAACATGGCAGATTCTTCATCATATTCAGCAACGTTGGCGCTTTCCTCCTTAATTTTACCTTTCTTAGAGGCATGTGCATCATTGTCTTTCAAAGAGGATTGATTGCTATTATCACGCTTACACTTATTGTACATGTTTTGATTATTCGGGTTGTGCCAGCATTCGGTGGTCTTATGCCTAAAGCGATTGCATTTCTTGCAATGGGCTTTGCCGAGGTGGCAGCATTCATCCGTAGCGTGATTCATTTTGTTGCAGTTCTTGCACTGAACAATATTTTTGGTTTTGTTACAATTGTATTGCAATCAGGAGTTCTTCTTGGCAAAGGCAGCATTGCTTTGCTGACCGTTGGCACCATTCTTTCCATTTCCGTTGGAATTGTGATTGCTACTTCCGTTTTGCTTCTAATATTTGTTCTTGAGCTTCCTGGAACTCCAATATATTTATTTCAGAGTCGTCTTTGTCATCGTTGTTGTCGTCAACACTGAAGAATTGGGGACCAACAATGCTCTCAAGGGAGCTCCTTCAGCTGTCGGGCAGAGCCTGCGAGAGAATAGTGCAATATATATTGTTGCTGATCTTGAATTTGGATTTCATTGTGTTGATCTCATCGACCTGGAGTTTCATGCAGTTCATGAAGTTGGGGATGTCTTCATCCTTCGACGCCTGCATTAGGAATAGATCCCACATGTATTTGGTAGCCGTATGGAATCCAATAGTCTGGTATAGCTTGATGAGCTGCCTCCATACATCGTTAGCTGACTGCATCTGATCGATGTGGCTGATCTGAGCCTTTGCGATGTTTCTAAGAATAAGGACCTTGGCAAGCTTGTCATTGCTACACCAATTGGCCACACTTTTGGGGCTCTTTTTGGGGTCAGGCATGGGGATCGATCCGTCAATGTAACCCATTACCTTGCAGAGATCCAGAAGGGGGACAATCCTCCTCTTCCAGTCTGCATAATTATTCTCATTTAGGGATTCATCAATGTTGCATACACTGATGCTCTTATTAGCGTGAATCTCCGTTATAGACAATTTATTAGTCTTTTTTGCTGCCATCTCTTGGGCAGCAGCCTCCTCATTCTCTGAGGCATCCTGCGAATCGACTACTTCATCTTATATGTCTGCCATTGGGGTCAGGAGTACTTTTGGTTGTTGATAAGATGCGTATGTGTCACGTTAAGTGATTGGCGAGTGAAGCATGTGCATATGCGAGTATGTGTATGAGATAAGATTTAGAGTGCAGGGCCCATAACCTGATGGACTGATAAGGAGGGTAGATAGCCAAATAGGCAATAGTGGGTGTCTGTGAGAGAGTTACAGAAGCTCCATATGTATATTACCCCTGTCATATACATCATATATATATTACATAACGGCACTGACTCAGCGGTGGAGCGGCCGGCTGTGCACATGGGCAGCTAGCCCCTCAACAACTCTACTTCAAATAAGGGTCCCAACCCCATGACACATCACTTGCAACTTCTGTGTTTGTCCATACCTCTGTATCTGTCCATTTAGTGTCTCAAATTATTGGTCTCAAAGGTGACCTTAAAAACAATAATAAGGAAGGAGGTTGAGGGCAATGAGTGAATGTATAGAGCAAGATAATGAAATTGGTATATCCTCCCTTTTTTCTTTCCTCTTATAGATATTCTAACATACCCTCGATAGTCACACTTTAGTAACTATAGCATTTATAATTCTCTATGAAGTCTATCATCTCTATTAGTCTATGGCACATAGAACACTTTAGTAACTATAACATCGATAATTTTTTATGAAGTCTACCACCTCTATCAGTCTATAGCACAATGACACTATAGTAACTATAGTGTCTATGGCTTGCTATGGCTTACTACAGCTCTATGACATTTTTTCAGAGTTTACTGATATAGGCCATTACATTATATTATCCACCTCAAATGGCTCACTCACTTATATTAACATGAATAAAAATGTTCATTTTGAGTAGTTAATGATTATAGGGGAATGTTGAACTTTAATCCTGACACTTCTGTTATAGACTAATTACTATGCCTTTGGCCTAATTATTATACATTACTCATAGGGGCTCAAGAGCCTTCTATTTCATTCCAGTATTTAATATTTCTGATGTGTCTTATTGCCTCCTCCATCATATTAGATAAGTTTTACTGTATGTTTGTTGAGTATCTCTTATTGATATTATTGCCTTTTCTGTTACATCAGATATTACTTGTTCAACAACCTATTTACTTCTCAACTCTCCTTTTATTAGCTTTCTCAATGTTAGGAGCTGCTGCCCAGGCTGCAAATGCTCTTGTAGTAATAAGCTGAGAAGTAAAAAGTGCCTTAAAGTGGCCTTTTCAGGGCACTTGTAGCAAACGAGAGGAATATAAACCTAACTACAAGTAAGGCTGGCTTGAAGACATATAATATAACACTTACAGGCTAATCTTTAGAGCACTGAGGCCTCTAGAATAACTTAGATAACAGAATAGTAGGAGAAGAATAAAAAAGTCAAGTTATAAAAGCAGTAAACCTAACCTACATCTACTATACTACTTAGAATGGAAGTGGAAGAGTTCATGGTATAAGATATGTGAATAAAAACCTAATAACCTTCATTGGCCCATGATAAAATATTATAAATACATATCAAATTGGCCTATAAGAATAATATCCATTATATTGGTTCATTTAAAATACTAAAATTGGAATCAATATATTAAAAAAGCCAATCTAATATTATTTATACTATATTAAATGAGCCAATTTGGTCTTGTCTTTAATACATTAAATTGGCCAATTTGATTCTGTCCTTAATATATTAAATAGGCCAATCTAGTCTAATTTTCCATATATTTAATGGGCCAATATTATATAAATGTGACTTGTTAGTTAATTAAAAAATTAAAGTTAAAAGAGCCAAGTTTCAGTAACTTGGCTAGTCATTGACCAGAAATTTGTATTAGCTAAATTTTAGAATAATGGCTATTATAATTAAATATTTTACTATAAATATCCTATATATAGCATTATTGATAAAAATATATACTAAACCTTTAATCTAAGCCTTAAACTTTATATTAAGAATATATTAGCCCATTTTGTCATATTAAAGAAATCAAATTGGCCAATTTAATATATTAAGAATAAAATTATATTGGTCAATAATTTAATATATTGAGAATAGGATTAGATTAGCCAATTCAACATATTAAGAATAAGACCAGATTGGCCAATTTAATATATTGAGAACAAAATTAAATCAACCAATTTAACATATTGAAAACAAGATCAAATTAGCCTATTTAATATATTATAGACAATATTAGATTGGCTCTTTTAATATATTGATTACATTTTTAAAATTTTAAATGGGCTAATATAATAGATATTATTCTCATAGATTAATCTAATGTGTATTTACAATAGGGGTGTTCAAAGTTGCACTTATTTCTCTACTTATTTTTTACTTATTGCTAGTTTGGGCTGTAAAATACAATAAAAAATAAGTGAGTAGCAGAATTAGAATCTAGTAATAGGCTACTTTTAAGCATGCCTACTTACTTATTGTAGAATGTAAAAATGAAAAATAAGTAAAAAATAAGTAAAAAAAATAAGTACAACTTTAAACACCCCTAATATTTTATTATAGGCCAATATAGGTTTTCAGATCTTAATTGACACCTTTTTTTTCTTTTCTCTTTAGTTTTCTGAACAAGTTGTGGCAGTTTGACTAAGAATTTTAGCTGACAGTTATTAGGTCTTTATCCACATATCTTGCATTATTATATAAGTGAAAAATAACTACTATTATGAGAAAAGAGTAAAGTACAATAGAAGTAAAATAAAAATAAAATAAATAGAGGCCCATGCCTAGATGCTCTCTTACCACACTCTTTATCAACTATCCCTCAGTTCTTTCTTCTACAATAGATTGATACTTTTATTTAAAAGGTACATTAGCAGTGTTGGTACTAGAGCATGAGACTCTCTCTTCTAAGAATACCACTTATCTTTGGCTAGATAGATTCTATCTTTATTGGATAAATGCTTGATTCATTTCACTTTTCACTTTTGCTAACTTTTTCCAGAATGCTTTCCTATACAAGGCTTATAGAGCTGGTATTTTTGTTATATTGGCCAATCCAACCAACATATCCTTCTTCAAATACAAGTCCATTTCTTCAAGTACTTTACTTAGGAGTGACTTATTTAGGTGCCTTAAATTGTAGATGAACCATTGGCACCATTTGTGCAGTGGCTTTTGAAGATTGCTGTCTATAGGAGTATCAAAATACTCCTAAGATTGACTTACATGATCTGTACAACTCACTTTTGTATGTTCATTAGGAGCTCTAGAAAGCTGAGGCAGCATATTCTCTTACTTTCTTCAACTTGGACATTATAGTCTTTGTAAAGACCCTGATACTCTTACCCAATACACCTATTCCTATTTATTCTTATTTCTAGTATGTCTCCTACTTTTCGGTCATAATATGTAAGCCCACTGTATCAGTAGGACTTGGCGCAGTCAGTATTTACTTCACTCTGTCTCGTTATAGTAGTTTGATCCCTATTTCTGTTTATGTAGTCAGTCGTCTGTATTTTGCTTCTTCATTTTGACCTCTCTGTCCTTCAATCCAGTTGGTTGCCCTCAGGCTATAACTGGGTGATTGGGAGTCTTGTGCCATTAGAGCCGACTTCCCTAGACTACAGAGTCAAGGTTACCTCCCCTTTGAGCATCTAGAGTCAACGCTCCCCTTACTTCTGGTCTTCCCTGCTAGCTGTTAGCACTCTCTAGAGTTGAGCATCACTCCAGTTGGCACGTGCTAGACAGTATTTGCGACAGTCTCCAAGCTGCATTTTAAATATAGTGGCACCTGGTCTTACTTGTTAATCCCATTGATAGACTATTGTGGTGAGACAATACCTAGGCATGGCCCTCTATCTATTTTATTTCTATTTTACTTCTATTGTGCTTTATTTCCTTCTCATTATGATAGTTAGTTCCCACTTCCATTCTAGATAGTATAGTAGATATAGGTTAGGTTTACTGCTTCTATAACTTAATCTCTTTGTCCTCCCCTCACTATTCTGTTACCTGAGTTGTTCTAGAGGCCTTAGAGCTCTAAAGATTAGTGTATGAGTGTTATGTGCCTTCAAGCCAGCCTTACTTGTAATTAGAGTCAGATTTATATTCCCATCTTTTGCTGTGAGTGCCCTAAGAATGACACTCTGAGGCACTCCCTATCTCTTAGCTCATTTCCACTGCAAGAGCATTTGCAGCCTGGGCAGCAGCTCTTGACAACTATATTGCTGCTAACTTTAGTCAGCATAGCAAGCACTTTTGCCAGACTCTTGTCACGTATAATAAAGCCTATGCAGCACTGCCTAAATTTTTCATTGAGTAAAATGCAGCCTCCACTTGCCTTGTGAAATTATTTGGAAGAGGGACTATCTTGACCAAGGTCTATTTTACATATATAGAGTCAGAATGTCTTGCTTATATTATACATTAGTAATTTTGAATCATTTACATAGTTCTATATAAGCTATAGTCATTACAAAAAAAAAAGGCTTATTTTTATTACTATTATTTGTTATTTTATCTTACTCTATTATCTATCTTATTTACTTAGAGAAATTTTACCAACTTGGTAATATAAACCAACAGCCTACTCAGTCAAATGCCTAGCAGTGCTTTTGACCACTACACCAACTGGGGCAAATATATATTAAAGTGCTTAATTATATTTTAATAGCTACTTTGGTTTGTACTCAACTAAGAAAAGAAAACACAATAACTGTTTTGATAAATTAGGTAAAATTACGAAAATATTTATACAAATAAAATATACTAATGGCTAAAAGATTAATTAAGACATTACTTTGATAAGTGTATTTGTTCACAAGTTATTGGTCTATGTGAACTTCAATAGAAAATTTACAATAATTGAAAAGAAAATCATTTGGGCACAATTATAATTTAACTTACCTAAGTAGACAGTAGACAAAGTAAACTTTGCTGTAATTGGATGATAAAACTCCGGCTGCTATAAAACAATGTCTCCTTACAATCATCATATAAAATGTATTTCAGATGATAGCCACAAGTTGCCCTTCAATGTTATTGCAAATTTACAAAAGCTATTGTAAGCCTTTTTAATCTTTTGCAAATATTTTTCCCTTTTTAATTTCTTGCAATAGTTTTCACCCTTTTAATTGAATCTAATAATTGACTAGAGCTTGTAAAAATAAATTTAATAAAATCTCTTACAATAATATGACCTTTTTTGTAATATAATACTTATTTTATGACCCTCTATGAAATTTACAGCCTCTACAAGTGTATAACATATAGGATACTTTAATAACTATAGCATTTATGATTTTTTATAGAATCTAATCTCTACCAGTCTATAACACATAGAGTACTTTAGTAACTATCGCATCTATAATTTTTATAAAGTCTACCACTAGTTAACTGTATTACATTAATGTCAATTGTAGCTTTAAGAGGAATTAGATCATTATCATTCATTATAGCTAAGCCTATATTATTTTAGTTGGCATTTGATTCTGATATACTTGTGGCATGATCATTGGAATGTTTAGGTTCAACTACCTTTGAATCACTGCAAAGTGTAGTACTTTCTTTATTTTAGATTAAAAAATGTGGATTTTTGTTTTTTAGAAAGCTTAATAAATTAAAGGATATATTTCACATTTATTTTTGACATGTATTAAACTACTAAGGCCATTCAATTGTCCTATCTAGTATGTGATAGGCTTGTTATTTGCTGAGAGATGGAGATAGATATATTTTGTATTTTTCACTAGTTTAACTAGATATAGTAAATAATGCTCTGTGTATATGAAACATATTTAGTCCTTGAGCTGAGACTAAGTATATCGAATAATAAAATTACTCCTCTCATGAGCTGGAGAGATTTTCAAAACTTTCTTACATGGTGTATTTTTCTTATTATTGTAGATATGAGAGGAGAATTCTTGACCCAGATCCTCCTAGTGAATAAAGGAACCATAATTTGCAGTTAGAATACTGCAAAAAAGGTTGAGGATCTGATAGATCACTTTCCATAGGTCAAGTAAGTGTAAGAGTGAGGATATTATCTAGTGACTGCTCCATATTAATATAAAGAAAATTAGCAATGTGGGTATATTAGTGGAGCCAATAGATTGTTAGGATCTTCCTTTTTTCCAATAGACATCTCTAGCAATGAATTACATAAAGTATAATACTTTTTTGACAAATGTGATGAAAATTATTTAAGGGGATTACTGCATGGTAAAATTGACAAGAAACCACATGCTGGTCTTCAATTAGCTTAGCTAACAGCTTAAAGTGCTATAAAGCCAGACATATGTTTGATATTTGGTCTTCAAAAGTGTGGTAACAATATTTTTTGACTACTAACAACTTGGAATGAAAGAGAGTGTTGTTAGAGAGTGCTGATATATTAACACTGAGATCTAGTGTGATAAGAGGAGCACTAAGGCTCCTGGGCAAGCAAGTTCCAGGGCAACAGTAGGAAGGATGATAATTTCATGAAATGCTGATTCATCTGCTCCATCAACTGTCCAGCAATTAGACATTTTTTAAAGGCAGAAATGAGTGTGTAATTTCAAAACAATGAGAATGAGAGACAATAACCAGGCACAAGGAGGAGATGCCCATAAAAGCATTCTAATTTACTATTGCAAATAACCCTGGGCTCATTAAGGATCCATTGGACAACATTGGGTTGGGATACTCATTTTTGTGGTCTATAGAATGTACGCTTACATTCATCTATATTGTCGATCTTTCTAGCTCTACACCCTGGCACAAGCTTTGTATGCTTTGGGAAGAGCTGGAAAACTATACAACTGAAACAACTGACCATGTGCAGATGGTCATTGCCAACAAGATGGATCTCCTAGCCACTAAAGGCAATTCAGAAGAGATGCAGTTAACACTTAAAAATTTTATTGGGGGTGAGATAAACCACAATAATTGGGTTCTCAACATTGTGCTGACCTTCAGAAAGTATAACCAGAATTTGTGCAATGTGGTGCACAAATTATGAACATACATTGGAAAAGGTCAAATCTCAGAAGACAAACTCTACAAGTGTATGCTTTACCACTTAGCATCCTGGAAGGATGTGTTATATCGCTATATATAGATATACTCCTTCTGAGATGTACTTCTCCAGAAATATGCTTTTCCTGAGATGTACTTCTCTTAACATACACTCCTCCTTACACTCAGAAGGTGTAAACCAAGTGCAGTCTGGAAGCATTCAAAAGCATCTCATACAAGAGGTTTCATAAAAATGTTAGCAATGTTGTTTGAAGAATAAATTTGTGTGATGTGACCAAGGCCTTCATCTACAATGTCACAGATGGTGTGATAGCAAATGTGGAAATGCTTAACATTGGCATGATTGGAATGGCTGTGAGTGAGGCCATTAGTGGCATTGTTGTTGCAATGAAAAGGCAATAAATAATTCAGGAATGACTGATCATATTGCTTAGAGTTGGCAGAAGACCTTTTAGCTTTCAATCTTATCTATCTGTACAAGTGTTATTTATATAGTATTATGGCCTCAATCACTCTAAAATTATTGTTTGGTACAATAATAACTTTAAGCATATCTATAAAAAGGTTGTAAAATATAGACACTTATAATTATAATATGGCCTACATAGTTTTCTAACTTGGTTCTTATTAAATATCTCTAAAATTATTATAAAAGAAGGCCTATAAAGCATTAACACCCTTTCAATAACATTTATAACATGTATAAACAAATTCAGCTAAAATAGAAGAATATTCTGTAGTATAATGTCACAAACTTATTGAGAACATATCTAAGAGTGTTCAGTCAGTCCTTAAGATAAAGTGGGACAATGTCAAATAGTGAAATACCTCAATTATTTCTCAGTTTCTACATAGTTCTAATAGTTTAAAAACTTTTACAATACTAACCCAAGTTAGAAAGTGACATATCTTTACAATTACTAATTCAAACCACATGATCTAAAGACTTTTAGAAAGCCAAGAAGGAGTACTTCATTCTATTCCGCCAGTGCTAAGTGTGATTTCCTCATTCCCAGGCACCACATCCCCACCAGTCCAAAACACCCAAACATTACAATGGATTTTGAGCCTACTGTATCATCTACAGTGCACATCCACATGTGCTCACACAGTTTTTACACTTTCAATTGAATGGGTTTATTAATATCAATCTGCCCTAGGTGCCTTGCTTTTCAATACAAAGAGCCAGTAATCACCAAGAAGCATCTAGAATTTTATTGCAGAGATGTGTTAGAATGTATTTAATCTTTCTTTGGTGACCCTCAATATGTGAAGAACCTTGTATTTGTCCCAGAGCAACACTATTCTAATTAGGAGCATTAATCCCACCTGTATTATAAAATGTACATATGTGACTGGTGGTGGTCAAATTAGGTACATCTAATAAATCAGATTGGACTAATACTGATTTGGTTAAAGAAAACACTCAGATTGCACCAATCTGGGGTGACAATCATTCTCATTATCATTTCATTCAACAAAACATATGCCACAAGCCATTGCAAATGGCCCATATTCTTCTTGGTTATATTCTAACAATTAAATTACCAGGGCTAACCAAGAAGGCCAAACAAGGCCAAGCACTTGCAAATCACTTTCATGTATGTATATATAAAGTCTTGCATTCAATTATCAAGCCTGGTAAATCTAGAATCACTATGATGGGCAGTGATGGAGTTTGGTGGCAATGTTACCTGCTAACAAACTGGGCAATTTCCAATCTCTCCCACCTTGCCTCCAAAGTTCAGCAATTGACACATATTGTCTTCCTGATACACCAGTCCACTGATTTCATGCAGTGTATTGCAACATGAAGCTAAAACCTGTCTACCACCCTTTCTAGGAATAATTTCCAATGGCAGATATTTCCTTTTGATCACCCCTGACATTCTGCATCAATTGCTTCAGGACATGATAAAACACTTAATTAGATAAATTGTCTGTATTTTTGGCCCCATGAAGATCAATGCACAGTCCCATGTTATGCCACCCAACACTATATAATGCTATTTGTAAATAGCATTACCACCCTGTTGCGTGTCTCAGGCCATAAGTACAAGAAAATATGCAGCATACTGCTTGGACTCATTGTAGATCTTCCAATACCAGGTGGGTGAAATTTAACCCACCTTGTGTATGCTGTGCATATGCTTTTGGTAGCCCAATATTAGTGCCATACAAGCAAGACCATTAATTAACAATCAATTGCAGGAGGTACTTTCAGAGTTTCATAATTACTGACAACTACAACACAGAACAATCCAAGTGCCTCCATATAGACTTTGCAAAGGACACATACCATCATTGAACCATAAAAACATCTATTTCCAAATGATAACATGGTTGCAGCACTGTGAGAAAATTCTACTACATACAATATTTGTTAATGAGAGACTGCACAAACATCTAGGACAATCTCAATTTGAGTCTCACTGGATTTCTGAGCCCTCATATCCACCAAAACAACCCTTAATTCCATCAAGTTGGCAACATTTAATAATACTTGCCTATGACTATGGAGCATGGAGCCATTGACTTCCAGGATGCAATGGCTGACTTCCATGCATATCTCAACAATTCTGAAGTATCAGCTTCTATCACACACCAGCAAGCAGAGAACATGCATTTATTGGAGCCCCAGGGTCTCCAAACAGAAAGCTTTTGACAAAGCCTGTCAGCATTGCATCAAGATTGCTAGGCTCAATCTGGCAATTGGACTGATTTGTGTCGTCTGATCCTATTAGTTGCTATTAATACTTTCTTGTACAAGCTTAGTTTGAGTGGAGGTTTCTTATTTTGTGATTTAGACTTGAACACCTTATCATCCAAATGATCATGCTGAAAAGCACCTTCAATGTTGTCAGCCTCTCCATCAAAGGTATCAGGTCCTATTGCATTAGCCTCTGTGACATTGCCCTGGAATGTGTCATCATTCATTATGTCATCCTGAAACACATCTCCTGCAATTGCTTCTATCAGGTTGGTGTTAATCTCGGCCATCTCAGCATCAGGGATGACACCGAGTTCTTCACCAAAAGCAATATCATTTGTCCATCCTGAAATGTACAAAATCAGAAATAATGTCAAGCCTGTCACGAATCCTATCAAGCACGTGAGGATCAAGGCGAAACACTGCCCAGAAGAGTGCAGATAGTGTGATGGACAAGAGGAAGGGGGAGGTGAGCGTCTACAAGATGCTCTAAAATAGAATAGTCTTGACTCTGAAGTCTAGGGAAGTCGGCTCTGATGGCACAAGACTCCCAATCACCCAGCTTTAGCCTAAAGCAACAAACTGGATTGGAGGACAAAGAGGTCAAGATGAAAAGATAGAAGTACATGGGACAGACTACATAATTGAAGATAGGGGTCGGACTATGTTATGGGCTGATCCAACGCCTCCCAATGAGGATATATCCATCCCCTTTTCAGGACCTCAATACGACCATATATGTCCTTTCGCTCTTCTCATTCCCTTCCTGTCCACCCTCAAACTTGGAACTGCTTTGTTAAATTGTGGCCCAGGAACGATGACGCGTACACATGTACAGAGTATATATTTTGTATCCCTGGCGTGAAGGAGCCCCATCGCTCCTCTTATCACGCCAGGTAGGCTCTGTCTGTAGATTGGTCCCACGCTCTCTGACAAATCCAATCGCTCCTCTTATCACGCCAGATCGTGATTATAACAGACTACCATAATTGGGTAGGGAGAGAAATACTACAACTATAGCTTATCCTACAGGTGCGTAGGCTCATATACCAGAAGCAAGGAACACAATTGAAGTTAGAGAATAGGTAAAGATAGGTGGGGTAAAGAATATTAGTCCTTACAAAGCCCTGAGATATGTACACAGCGAACTTACCTTCTTGTGTACCCATCGAGAAGTCCATTTCATGTTAAGGCCTCTAATTGGCCCTAAAATCAAAAACATTTTCAGGGCTGAAAAAAGATGAGGTGCTAGGGATCGGTGCCCATGAAAATCCCATGGCATGAAGGGTTCTTGGTACATGTGAGGAGCAGCATATTGCATGGCAATACACATTCTAAATCTTTCCGAGATGCCCGACAAGGCCTTTATTGGAAAAGGCTTTGTTGCACCTGGCACAAATCACCTGCACCATTTTGGTGGTAATTAGTAAACAGTGAGGTGCATAGGATGGGGGTCCTAAAAGCAGTTGTAAGAACTCTGCCCACTTTTATCATAAAAGGACACACACCAATTCTCAATTCCATACCCCAATACCCTTCTTTTAGTAATTACATCGCCTCACTTCTACTTCTTTTACTGTCTTGACTCGTGTTTCACTCATGTGATGGTACACATGTCACTCTCAAGCAGATGATACTGTGGATAATGACCAAGGGTCATCTTTGATCCGCTTCTTTCATTGCAACCAAATGGTGAGATAAACATAGCAAATCCCAGATTCAAAACTAATAATCTATTAGGTATATTCAAGAACATGTCAGTTGGACACTTCTGACTTCTAGAAGCACAGAAAAAACGTACCTATAACTCCTATAAAGCAATCTCTGACACCTATACCACTCCTGCTAATCCAGAAACTCCTCTGACATTCCAGCACCCTGTGAAAAGGGCACGAAGGAATGGTGCGTCATGCTGCCAGTCCATGATAAGATAACCCATTACTTACACTGACATTGCCCAGATGTCACAGCCTCGATATACTATAGTGGTTTTGATGGTGGCTTGATATCTTGTTCGTGTTTGTGAATAGCTGTACTTGTAGTAGTATTTAAGGAACATCAACTTGACTCTGTAGCAGCAAGTTGAGTCTCCTGTCTTGATACCATTCTTCTGTCTTCTAGGTTCTCAAAAGTTGCCCTGCACCTTTTGGAGGCCTAATTCCCTATCTGCACTTCAAAGAGAGGCCTGAGAGTCGTAGCTCACTGGTGGATACTCTCTGCTCTAAAGCATTCTAAGTTGCAATAAAACTTAGCTCTTCTCTTATGCCCAACGCGACGACACAGAAGCCAAACTACATCTTCTGCCAGTACCTAAACCCAGCTTTAGCCCACAATGGAGGGCCTTGCACTTGCTTCGAGATCAAGCAAGTAGTCAAACAATAGAGATCTAGTGTCACATTCCAACCGGCGGTGACAGCCATGACATCCTCAACGCTCAACAACCATCTATCATTATTCCTAAAGAAAACAGTCAATATAGTGTTGATGACATTGACAGCAATGTAGAGGATGAGGGTAACTGGCATGACGAGACTTCTGCAGATGCTCAGCATCCCAGACATTCCGCAGCCATGGCCATAGAGGTATGTTTTAGCAAGTTAAAGATCCTCGGCTGATTCTTTTACAGAGTGTATCATTGCAGACAGATGGCTTATCTCCCGGAGCTAGATTTTTGTCAGCACATCTGCTATCTTATTTTTGCCTCAACAAAGATGCACTGAAAATCTCCCCACAGCTATCTTCTCTCTAACCCAGTGAAATCTGATATCTATATGTTTGGTTCTCTTGTGGAAAAGTAGATTTTTTGTGATCGCATATACCCCTTCACTATCAGTAGTCAAAGGTGTCAGATGATTTTGAGCAAGTTCCAGATCTTTATATAGATTCCTTAGCCATGATGCTTCTTTCCCTGCTTCACATAGGGTGATATATTCCACCTTTGTGAAAGACTGTGCAGTTACAGTTTACTTAGACGATTGCCAAGTAATCACTCCCCTTGTAGCTAGAAAAACATAACTGAACATGAATTTGCCATCATTTTAATTTTTATATTTGGCATCTGAGAGACCCTCAAAAGAAATGGACTGGTCAGATATACTTTGGTAAGTAATACCATAACTCTTTGTCCCTGTTAGATATTGCAAGACTTGCTTCAATGTCAACCAATGCTGCAAACTGAGGTTTGCAGTATATGATGCTAGACGATTAACTGTAAAGGCTATGTTGGGGCAAGTCGCATTGGGCAGATACTGGAGCTCTCCCAAAAGCATTGCAAACAAATTGCTCTGATCACCCTCATTGCTGGGCGCATCAGTAAATTCTGGGAAATGTCATAGAGCTATAGCAAGGGTCACCGGGACAGGGATGCCTAGGAGAGTAGAAGTCAGTGACCAAGAGTGTTGGGCAGAACTCCGAAAGCTCCGCTGATCAGTCGGACCCGAAGCGTGGTCAAATAACGTACCAAGCGAGATGGCGCCTCATTGGATAATGAGTCGGACTTATGTCAATAGTTGGGTGTCGCCTACGAGAAGAACAAGAGCGTCAGATAGCAGGGTCGAGTCATAGCCAGGGATAGTGGTCAGATGATCAGGACAGGTGACCAAAGGCCGGGACAGTCTCTTTGTGTTGAGTCAGGCATCGGAAGCGAAGGGCGGGAAGGACAAGGCATCGGAACGTCATTGGACAAAGAAGAATTGGTCGGAGGATGCACAGGACGGCGAGGAAAGGCCTTGAAATGATGTACAGCGTCGTACAGAACAGTTTAGCAGCAAGTATATAAAGGAGAAGATAGCATATGATATGAATAATAATCATTTCTAGTTCGACAGACGGTTCACCTCAGATGACAGGTCTCTCTTCAGTACCTAAGAGTCACCATTCGTCCCCTACCTCTTCTCTTTCATTCTCTTCTCTTTCATTCTCTTATCAGCAGTGTGTTCCGGACAGTGATCAAGTCAAGCGTGTGACTCCATCAGTTTCAGGAAGCTCAGGCAGCGTATCTACAGTAGTGTATCTTAGGCGGCAACGGACTAGCGACAGTCCGACAGGTAGTGACAGTGACAGCGACATAGCAACAGTCTAGGCAGGCTAGACTACTTCTCAGGTTCTTAGGCGACATATACAGCATTATTATTTGGTTTAGTATTCAGGCTAGGAGGCATTTCGACTACTGCTAGACTTACTGACCTCCCGAATCCGACTCAAGCCACAAGTCACATTCCCGACAGGCAGGTTATCAATTGGACGTGTTTCCGACTCTCCGACTTTTCCAATGATCTTAGGTTATTGGGGGTTTGTCTTCTTAGACAGCCTTCCCCCGACGTGCTAGGTGACTTGTACGCTTATCACCGGGCCATCTAAACTCATTTTAATACAAAGAAATTCCCAGATCTGTGGAATCTAATTCAAAATTGGATTCACACTACAAATAACAAAGAATTCAACTTTTGGTGGGATTAGATCCAGGAGGATACTGCTGTCCCTTTAAGCATTGCCAAATATATTGCTCAGGAATGGCTCCCCCATAAGGAGATATAGTCTGCAATGTTATGCCAGAATTGGACCATTTTTGAGAAGAGAGATACAAATATGTTACTAGAAACATATGTCCTTCCTCTCATACTTTTAAAAATTAATATTTATTTAATATATTCGAACACAGTCAGTTATCACCATGCTGAAGAGCATATGGCTTAAAGGGAAAAGAAATCGGCATGTAAATTATCTAATTCACATGCTAGTAACTGAGTTTCTTCCTAACCTGAAGATAGGCATGAAGGATTTAAATCTAGCTAAGAAATGCCACCAACAAATTCTAAAGTGTGCCCCTGAAATATCCCTCAAAAAGATCAAGAGGATCGATGATTTGCACTTTAAAGTGCAATCATCAAATACTAATAAAATTTATCTAATAAATTTAGACACTACAACTTGCAATTGTAGTAATTTCCCTCATATACACCTGTGCAAACACATAGTGTCCATTGTACATTTTTGGGGGGGAACAGATCTTAAATCTCAACCTAACAATGATACAAGTGAGCCAGTTGTGGCCCTGTCACCAGTCCAGCAGGGGGATAGTATTAAGAGTAGCATAGATGACAGTGCTATCACTTCTCTCATTTTGGCAGCCAATGATATGATTCGCTTGACTTAGGAGCTTATTAGAAATGTGCCATGCGATCCAGAACTGGCAAGATCATTTACAAAGTCAGTCAATTCAATATGTACTCGACTTTGTGCTCTGGTGTTATCTATCACCAAACACAGCCATCCCATCCCCCCACATGCAACCTACTGATCATCCCCAGTGAGAATCAGGTTGACTTAAGCTGACATCATCAGACTTCTGGTTGTTGTCATTGATTTTCATTGGCTTCATCAGTAAACCCTGGGAAATGTCATAGAGCTATAGTAAGCCATAGCAAGCCATAGACACTATAGTTACTGTAGTGTCATTGTGCCATAGACTGATAGAGGTGGTAGACTTCATAGAAGATTATAGATGTTATAGTTACTAAAGTGTCATATGTGCCATAGACTGGTAGAGGTGGTAGACTCCATAGAGAATCATAGATGCTATAGTTACTAAAGTGCCCTATATGTTATAGACTTGTAGAGGCTGTAGATTTCATAGAGGGTCATAAAACTAGTATTACATTACGAAAAAGGTCATATTATATAGATCAATAACTTGTTAATGGCTACACTTATCAAAATAGTGTCTTAAGTAATCTTTCAGCCATTAGTACATTCTATTTGTATAAATATTTTCGTGATTTTACCTAATTTATTTAAGCAGTTATTGTGCTTTCTTTTCTTAGCTGAGCGCAAATCAAAGTAGCTATTAGAATATGATTAAGCACCTTAATATATGTTTGCCCAGTTGGTGTAGTGGTCAAAAGCACTGCCGGGCATTTGACTAGGCAGGCTGTTGGTTCAAATCACCAAGTTGGCAAAATTTCCTAAGTTAAAATTTCTCAAAGTTAAGTAGATAAGATGGATAATAGATTAAGATAAGATAAAAATAATAAATAATTCGATAAAAATTAGATTAGATAATAGATTAGATAAGATAAGATAATAAATAATAGTAATAAAAATAAGAATAAGAATTTTTTTTTGTCATGACTAATAGTCTACATAGAACTACCATAGTACATGTCAACTATCATAGTGCTACATAGAAAATAGACGTGTCTATGGGCTCTATGGGCTCTATGGACCTATCATAGTACTATATAGAACTATGTAAATGACCCAGGATTTACTGATGCTTTTGTCATTACTTCTGATGTTTGCAGGTGCCTACAAACCTATTTTGGCTCCTTGGCACATCTCTATATGCATTCCATATCTTTCCATGTTGTACTCTACATCTGAAATATACATTTGTTCTCTTCACTTCTATCAAGTTCAACTCAGACAATGAGCTCAAAATCAAAGCTTTGCATGTGCCAAAAGTTTTGTCAAGCCTCTCCCGAAGGAAAGGCAATTCTATTACGGACCTGGTATTACCATGCTGCCCAGCATGCACTCAAGGAAGAAATGGGTCTGGATGCACGAGAAGCTCAACAGAGACAACATCTGATTAATATAAACAGAGTATGTATATCAAACATTGTATTTGATCTAACTCATGTTAGTCTTTTAGCAGCCAAAGAAGCGACTGAAGTGTCAATACAACCAGGGCCAATCTACTCAAGTTAGTCACTTCAACACACTGTTAGATGACCAAGATGAGACCACACTATTCGATCTGAACAATAACAACGACCTTAATTATCAACAACCACTGCAGGCAATGCTCGAAAATTTAGCCACCGTGCAGACTATGACTGAACTGATTCGAGGTGCTTCTTTCCACAATGAGGAGAAATAATGGAGCAACACTGAATTTGAAGCCTTTCTTCACCCTTCCCACAAGCAATTCCATCTGGATAATCCCCAACTTTGCGTATCGCTATCACTATATTTGGCTCTATCAGCACATTCCTCTCAGACAACCTATTCTACTGTATATAGAAGTATCAAGGAGTGGCAACCTGACAGCTCAGTACTGTCTTTCAACCAAGTTTGAAATCGGTTGAAGTCCATTAGTGGTGTTTTGCCATTGCACATTGACATGTGTCTTAATAGCTGTATGGCCTTTACCAGACCCTTTTCAGAACTCAAGAAATGCCTGTTCTGCAGTGAAGATCGCTTACAACTTTCTTAAAATGGTGATATTGTTCCACGTTGCCAATTTGTTACCCTTTCTATTAGTCCATAGCTTCAGGCCCTCTGGTGTCATCCAATAACAATCACCAAACTTTGAGACCGCCTACAGTGTACTTGCAATGCCCTTACCCAGAGGAACACCAAGAAGGACATTCAAGCATATGATGATGTGTGCTGTGGTTCAGAATATCTTGACCTTGTAGAGTCTGGGAAGATTCATGATATTGATATGCCCCTTAATATGTCCATGGATGGAGCACAACTTTATAGGGACAAAGAATCTGACACATGGTTTGGAATATCGACCCTTATCAATTTCTCACCTGAAATCCAACACTCAAAAGAATTGATTATCCCTCT
>QLOU01009966.1:0-17597 GCA_003313715.1 Russula abietina
CAACCGCCGTTGCGTTCTTCACCCTCTTTTTTTTAAAACTATCCATCGCATCACTGCATCCCCATCACTCTCCACAGAAACGTATCTTCTGGCCCGCTCAACCACTCAAGCGTCCGAGTCCAGGACATCCAGGCACCATCTTGGAAACCCAAAACCCGTCTTCTTTCCAGCTCTGAACGATCCATCTTGTGCACTCATCGATGTACTCGTCCTCAACAATGCTGCGTTCGCGTCGTCAAATGTGATATCGGGGTTGGTCTTGGTGTTCTGCGCCGCAAATTTTCTTCAATTTAATTTCCCCAGCCTGTCATGTCATACGTTGCTTTTCCCACGTACCTGATGACGTAACTGCCCCTCCATCGTAACCGAGGCGCTGGCCTAAAGAAACGGCCTGCTGGGACCTATTCGGGTTCAGTCCGTTAAGGACCTGGTGGATCGATCATAGGCTGTTGTAATATCCTTAGTCCAACCAACGACAATCAGATTTCATGTCAAAAGCTGGTTTCAAACTTTACTACAGTAACTGCATCTTTAGAAGCACTACGGTGCGTTTACAGTATTAGATTTTCACGTGCAATTTTTAAAGTCTGAATCTCTATTCCGCGGTGCCTACATGTTTGCAGAGGCAGTCACGTATGTCTACGTACTATTCTTTAGGTACGTGAAATTATTGCAAATTTGTTCTAGCTAGCTGTGATGCAGCCGCCGTAGAGCAGAGCGGTACAGTATTTGTATGGGTCGTGCGTCTGTGTGAGACCTATCCAAGGAGTTTTCATTTAACGACGTCCCTCACCCTGGTTCCCAGATTATCCGCGGTTTTAGCACAGGCGCCCCGAGTTTGATGAGAGGCTTCGGGTAGGTAAAAGTGTCGGGAAAGTTTTGCGGGGAAGGCCATTGGCGATGAGATAGTCGCAGCGCGAGGCGACTCGGTTAAAAATGAAGGTAATCATGTCCTTTGGCTATTCGGACCGCATCGCTTGGTCCGGCATGTGATGGCCGGGGGACATATTGATCGCTCGTGTACGGTACTACTGTATGGACGCGTGCCCTGTACTGCAATGAAAAGGTATAAGTGTCGCGGGTGAGACGGACGAACACAACCAGTCGTCGCCAGAAGGCGGTCTTTACAGATCCCGCGCATTCGATATAATGGCGGGTCTCTTCCACTCCTGACGTCGACGCGTATTTCGCTACTGCACACTCGCAAATAGCGAAATCGGCGAGCCCGTCCGATGAGGATCGTACTGATTCCCGATCTCTCGCAGCTTGCGCGCGTTCTTGCCGTACACCAGGCTATTAGGTTCGGAGTCAGCGCTCAGCGCTCAACTCGCGCAGGTTTCCACTGGTGCCTATGCATTCATCGGGCATCTTGTTGGCCCGAAGTAGCGGCTCGACGGAGGAAATGGGCAGGTAAGTTAGAGTTTTCAACTTCTCATCGAATTCTTGATCTTGTGAGTGGCCCACAAAATAAGATATTCAATGAGCAGTTGAGGGCCTTAACGTCAACGCCCAACGTCCATCGGTTATCCGGTGTGTGTGCGGATGGTCTGAAGATGACATTTACTGTATCTGATCTTGGATGGAACGCTTGAGTAAGAACCAGAAATCGATGATCTGGAAGAAACAAAACTCCCCGAGTCCTGATCGAGCTCATATAATGTTCAGTCCTCAGCAAGGATGAGAAGTTTGTCGATGTCGGAGCAGGGACCACTGTGTATCAGCACCTCGTGCCCAGGGGTTTGAACGTTGTCGGTGGTCGCATAAATGACGTTAGCCTGTAGGGTTTCACGCTTAGCGGAAGTCAGCGTTATTTGGCATTAACATCGTCGTGCTGTATTTCAACTTCAACTCACTGTTTATCTTCACCGGCACGCGGTAGGGTATTCCTGGAAGACTAACCACTATGGCCTAACCATAAACACGGCTACGGCGTTCAAACTCGTACTTCCAGATGGTTCAGCAAAGGCGGTGACAAAGTAAGACAAAGACCTCTGGTTCGCGCTCAAGGTACGTCCAAAGGAGGATGCGAGGCACGAGTAGTGATCCCGTGGAGATGTCGTCCACAGGGAGATATAACTAATTTTGAATTCCGCCGATCCTAATTGAAAAAAAACTGTTGGTTAAAAAACGAAAGTAAAAGGGAGAAGAGGCCGACGAAACGAGAGCCTACTGGGATAAGAAGTTGTTAGTACGTAATTGCGATGATGGAACGGTGTCTGCGCATTCTCAATAACTTAGCGACTGTGTCTTCGGCATGCTTGCCTTTGCGCTGCCGCCGTCACAGGGAAGAGGGTACAGCCCAGAAGAGCGGCTTCCATGACGTGTGTGACGGGCCTAAAAGAAACACACACTACATTATGTGTTCGCAGGCAGGCCCCCATCCACTGTACTGTATTTATACGATGACGTTTGCTTTCGGAGTCCTCGGGGAGGTGGATGAAGAAAAAAATCAAGTACCACCAGCGCATGTAGGCTGTGTTGGATGGAGACTCTCACCAACGCAAAATGAGTAAATTTGATGCTCCGAATCTCAAGTGCCTAAATCCGTGATAAGCGGTCTTGCTGACTCCGAATTGGAGGTTCAAGTTAATCAGGCTTCATTTCGGCCCGTGCTGGCCTAGACGTCATGCTTGACGTACGTAGTTGTGTAAAGGCCGTCTCAGAGAAAGGCGAAAATACCTTCTAGTGACTGGCAATAGAAATACTCACTTTTAATGAAAATGGTATGCATGCATGTAAGGATGCTGTATGCATCTCCGGTTCGAATTTTTCAATACGGGCGCGGGGCGCCACAAACTGTCAACCTTACCTAATCACGGCACTCTCCGTTGGCGTTTTTGTGGGCTGCTGCACCTTCATTTCAATCACGCCTTGCAGCAAGTCATCTTCCAAGACACGGCCAGGGTTCAACGAGTGGACGAGGATTACCCATTCTTCGTTGGATGGCACCAGATTCTCATGAGAAAAAGCTGAAGGTAATAATATCCCTCGTGGTGAAAATTCGCAACAAGACGCTTGTATCTTGGAAGACCCTCGACTTGGTCCAAACACCCCTGACGCGTAATGCAAAATATGGTCCTACAAATAGTAGATATCCTTTTTATAGGCCCATATTTCGCATTGTGGTCACAAGGATGTTTTAGCACCATCAGAAATCACTAAGACTTATTCTACACTTCAGGTAGGTTCGACAATGCCTCCAGACAACCACAACAGGCCAAGGCTAATCGACCTTGCTGTTTATTCCAGCGATGAAGATGATAAGATCATATAATACTGTATGGTAACCATTGCGCCACACTGAGCAACGCGTGTACAGTATAGTACCCCGTCATCCTCGTCCTCTTATACACTCATGGCTCATGGTCGCCACAACGACAGAGCAGGAAGTTCGGCGATTACTTAATCCCAGAATCTCAGCTCGTCGCCCAAGTGATCGCTGCCTTTGATTCCGACATGCTTCTTGGGACCCATCTAACTGAGACAGCAAGTACCCGACCGCAGAGACGATCGCCCAACCCGACGAGAAAACGTAGCTGCACGTGATCCTTACCACGTGCCATCCCCACTGTTCTTATTTTATTCGCGGCGGTTGACGAAGAAGTTCCAAGTCGCAAATGCCGGTTCATTTCTGTGTTCATCTGCCTTGGAGACTCACGATGTTTTATCGGGACGTGTGGGAAAGGGAATGTTCGGAGATGTCCACGGTGAGTCTGCTTTCCAGTAATCTGGGAGGATCGAACATCATATTAGAAGTCAAGCATTTAGTTCGTCTAATATATGGGCGAGCGCTGACGATCCCATGCTAATACTGACCACCTTGTCTTCACATCCCTTAATCTTCATCATCCTTATTTGTTTTCTAGGATATCTGGGTCATTCCCTTCGCACCCACATGCTATAAATTTGGAATAAAGCGTCTCCCTGAAACCAGTAGCTTTGTTGGCGCTTCTAATGCGCTATTACACCGAGCGTCATGAATGTTATATGAGGGGATTTTGAGCGGAACGTTCATTTTTCTCCGTATTGTAGTGCTTTTGTACCCTCTTCCACTCTGTGCGTTTACTAACCTCTGTTGTACTTGACTAACCGTACCTAGCACCCCAGTTTCGCATGCTCAACCCTCTGTATGTTTGTGGAGATGAAAAAAGATACCGTTGTAAATCCATTTTTTATCCTAGGCCTCCGACCCATAAAGAACGCACCCCTTGAAACCGTCTTCGGCGGAATTATTGAGGGCGTCATAAAGTTTTATCGTACCTTGTAACTGGGTGGGTATGACCCTTCAACCTTCAAGTTCCACTGGTGCAACACATTTGTCACGTCTTTGGTCAAGCGTTCCTTCGTCACTAGCACGGTGACACTGGTCGCCGTACTGTACTCTGGTTACTGGTCAAAACAATATCGGAAAACGTGCGGCACTGTCCGAGTCGTCCCGTCCCGTCTTGGGGCGTGGAGAGATCCGACTCGTAGTCACCGTCACGCACCCATGCTGTTCCTTGTACTGTAATTTTCAGGCAAGCTAAAACATTTGGTGGAAACAAAGTCTTTTGAACGCCGCTGAATGGATGAGAAAATGCGGCGGCCTAATGCACGTTACTACTTGACGTAAGGTCGTGATCGTAACTTACCTTCTGCAATCGTGCAGTCACCGCCCTTGGCGGGAGAATGTAGAGAGCCAAGCGACACTTGAACATGAAGGAGATGACTCAGAAGTACGCGTCAATTATTAGACACTACAGTATTAGTGTCGATCTTGACCTCAGGTACAAAGGACAAGGACTCTCGTAGCGGTTGCCAGTGGTAACTGGTAAGCACGCACCCCTTATCCGAGACACTGGAAGGGCAGAAATGAGGAAAGGCCAAAAACTAAGACTCGGAGAGACTCGGAGTCGTCTCTCTGGTAATAAAGTGACAGTGACGACAGCAGGACAGTTCATGATTCAACGTGAGGTGGTCACACCAGGCCATGCATAAACTATGGCGCCTTGGAGCGAGTCGATTCGAGGGTAAGCGGTGAGAGTGATGTGCATAATATGATTGGGTGCTGTGCTATGTACATATGCTTGTACATATGTGGTTGCTAGGTGCAGGGATGGCGCTTCGCGGCGTCGGGAAGCCTGGTCCAGCCGGAGAGGTGAGCTGCGCGTGCGGGTAGGGCGCTCGCGCTCGCTGTAGCGATCCGTAAACTGGCGGTCACAACAGACCCGCTGGTTGTGAAATTGCTGCTGCGAGATGGAGGTGATTCCTCGCTGCTTTGCTGGTGGTGTGTGGTGAAATGTGACTGCGACAGGTGTGTTGAATCTGTTGATGGTAATACTTGCGGGCTCGCTGGTCTGTTTGCGGAGGATCGACTATGTATTGACTGAAGGGTGTGGTGGAAGGGTGTAATTACAGAGAGCGATATAAGTAAGTATGAGAAGCCGCTGCTGGGACGCAGCTGAAGAGGAAGATGGACGGGACATCCCGGCCGAGGACCCCACTCCAAACTCCGACGCTGCGCGTCTGCGCTTGGACCATCCATTTGCGTGGGTGGCCGCAACTTCCTAACGACTCGGAGGACATCAAATCCACTCTAAAAGAAACCAACACCGTTCCAACTACTAGTACGCTCCGTTGATTTTTGCCATGGAACCATTTTTTTTTGGGTTCGTTCCACACTACTGTACTATTCCACAGTACCCCTACACGTTGTACCTGCGCAGGTACCGGAATAGATACATCAATACATCATCACGCTAGAATATGCGACGATGCTCTTCCTGCTTACCCCTACTGTCTGCGAAGTCCTTTCTGGGAAAATCCTGCAACGGGCCAGGTGCTCAATAAACCGTGCTTCCGCCGCTAGATACTTTGCAGGACGTTACTTGCGTCTGCAGGCGTCTGAGTCTGAGTCTGCCAATGTGTATTAGGCATGTTGGAGGCCGCCGGTATGGCATTTCATGCCGCTGTTACTACTACAAATGCCAACAAGGCCGCGGAGCGCGTGGCGGTGGTTGTTAAAGTTCTTATTTTGCAAAGAAGAATAGCATGTGTCTCCACTGGTAAGTGCCAATAGCCATGCAATCATGTCGGGGCCGATGACGCACTGCTTCGCCGTCACACGAGCTGGCCGGACTCGTGAGCAATCTAACGAGGTGTTTGGTTGAGTTGTTGCCGGATTTATGAGGATAAGGATACAATCTAATGACTAAGATTAATTATATTGATGTAGAGGCGGAACAGGTCTACGCCAAGGTGGTCGCATGGTGGGAGGACTGTTTAGATGATTGGGTCAACCGCATTTCTTCTCGAATAAACAGGTGATCGCATTGTAAAGCTGAACCCATATAGCATAAGAGGTCAAGGAGTCCCGCATAACAATATACAGCATTTTCCCGACTTTCCCCTCCATCACTCAGCCAATAAGCACGTCGAAATTTAAATATTCAGCAGCATCACCGCTAAATTGTCCTCGCTATGTTGATCAAAGACGCTATTTCACGAATAAAGTCAACAGAGCAACAAACAGGACGAATCATGCGCTAGCTTACCTGAGTTACTTTTCTACATATACACCGCTCAACTGGATATCACCGCCATCTGTCCAGGCCGATTGACGTTGTTCAAGAACCAAAGGCGCTATTCCACGAATGCCGTCAACGAACCGAATGAATGAGCAGGGTGAATCAGATGCTAGCTTGCCAACGTACCAGCTTGGACAAGCACTAGGCTAGATACGACAAGGAGATACAAAGACAGAAGTTTTGCGACCATCTTGGCAATGTAAATGGATAAAAGAGACGATGGAATAGGACGAAGGAGAGCAAATGTCAAGCTCGGGCTCAAGTTCTACTGAAAGGTTTGCGTTGGACACCTTTTATATGTGGTCCCACTCTGCTGGTTACATAAGTCTGAATTCCAGCGTCGGATGGGACAAAGGACTTTGAGTATGTCACAGTCCCCAGATACGAGAATGTGCGTCTATCCGCTAAGCAACAGCAAAAGACATTTAGGTACCCGACAAACTTCGGGAAATATCTCCGAGTCCTCAGCGTCTAGCAAGCATTAGTGAATGTTACCAGCCTAACAAAGACAGAAACTGTAGGCGGATTCGAAAGGGCCTTGTATCATCGTCATGCAAACGGGTGTAACGAGTACGTAGGGCCTATTCAGGGATAGACATTCAGTAAACTCCGCTCGCCAAACCGACCAATGAATGCCGAAGATCGGCATTCAAAGACCCCTGTCACTAGCCTATCGATTTCCATTTCTGGAGCCTATTGTGCTGTCGGCAGGGTTTACCAATTACTATTGAAGTTCCCCCCAAAAGTTCACTCTATCCTCTATCCTCTCCCACTACCAGCTCCCCTGTAGGGCTCTAACTTTGTCCAAGACGAATATTGCCAGGCATCACCCACTTCCCGAGTCCATAGCAAGCCTTTCTGTCGTATCTTCCGAGTTACCACTCTCTTCCATAAGATCTGTTTCACCTTTCTTGCCAGCACCTTCCCCCATTCGTTCGCTGGGGACGCTGCTGATGTCAGTCACCGAGTCGATGCCAAGCACCCTTTCACCATCGCCTCCTGGTCCTTCCCCTTCGGTGCAGTCCATATACAAGACATCTCATTTGAGACATATATCTTGCAGCCTACCGCCTCCGCATACACTTCTCTGACTGAGTACGATCGACGAGAGTCCGTCGAGCGAGTCGCAGTCGATTATAGCTTCCTCTTCCTCGTCACCTTCACTAACGCCGACAGCAATTGTATCCGTATCACCATCTCCGTCCCTTCCTTCGGTCCGCTCTCCTTGTTGCAAGTTCCATCGTCCACACACCCTCACTGTCTTCTAGACGAACTTTAGTCGCTTTGACTAGGACACCCTCCAGCGTTTCGACGTCCTCCATAACGACAGACACCATTTCAACGGAGCCATTGCAGTGCAATTTTTGGGTTTTCGATTAGCTGCATGCAACGAGACTTAACCTTAACGTCGTTCCCTAGATCTCACTGGCATACCTTCATCACCCAGATTGCCATCAATGCTGACTGCATTAGCATTAGTAGTCCTCGTGGTAGTATCCATCTATCCGCTCCGACATTGATGACTATACCATCGGAGAGCCCAGCGTAAGTCATTACAGATGACATCAACCGTCTTCTTCAGTATCTTCATGGTCAAGAGGGCGATAGACAGCGTGACAATCAAGACATTCACGATAAGGAGGCGCCAGCCGTCCTTCCCCTAGTTTGACCAGCCCATTCCGTTGGTAGGAGTACTACTGTACCGAACTAGTGTTGTATCTCAGTTCTTAAGGCCATAGTCGGCCGGTTTGTTACCGCCCACCGGATATTTGCGACTTCTTATCTCTCACATTTGACAAGCTACCCTCTCTGTCGAGTTTCACACATGTACGGTAAAATGGCGTTCCTTTCACAAGCCATTCATGATTACGCTTGCAGGACAACTAGCGATGATACCGGCAAACAGCGGGCCCAACACCATCAGTAATACAACCCAAAGATAGGATACTTAAAATTTCCATCCGCCTGCAAGTCCCATAACATTATCTGGATCATACTTCTTTTTGATCTCACGAAGCCATACATCGTCTTCAGCGGTGTCCCGAACAACGCGTAGTTGACATAAGGCGCCGCATTCTTCAAGTCCTGCCCGTTCTGAATCCCGGCTTCGACCAACGAAGCAGCCGAACAACGCATGGCATCAGCCATGACCCCGTCTACTGACGCGTTAGTCCAACCGTAGTACATGCTGGATGGGAAGGCGACGAGAGAGCGGTTTGGTGGGTATGCGGATGGCCCGCCATGGGAGAGAAAGTCCGGCTCGAATGGCTCGAAGCTATAAACGAGCAACACACTGTCGTCGTATTCCCTAAGTCCGTCGCCCCAGAACTTATCGAGGGGTCGTCACCGTCAGAATGAAAGAATGCGCTCATATACGCGACTCTTCGTCAACTGCTCACCTTGGTCTCGTTTTTGAAAGCTTTGATGATGGGCTCCGTATACTGCAACATGGGAACACCGTCAAAATAAACGCTGTGTGTGAAATAGCGTGAGACAGACGAATAACATGTGGAATCGATTCCAGGCTCACCGATCGAATGGAGGAACGAATTGGCTCGAAATGAAGTCCGTGAAGTTACCCTTGAATATGCTCATGGTCGTGGATGATAGGTTTAGCAGTTCGTCATAGAGTCTCGTTGGGGGCTCGGGGCCGTCATAGAAGAGCGAGAACCCAAACGAGACCTATTCGACCTCTAGAACTTGAAGCTCGTCTGGGAAGCCGTAGAACCCTTACCGAACCATCACTATATGTAAAGCCACCTAATTGTGCTGCCTTGTGGTCATGTGGTCGCGTAAGGAATTTGGCAAAGGCTTTTTCGGCCGGGTCCGCTAGGTCTCCTTCAAAGCTAAGCAAGGCACCCTACCGCATTCATATTAGAGTATCATCTCTTACTAGGGACAAAGGTTCGACCCACCCAAACATCGGTTTGCGGATACAACTTCAGGACGAATTTAGTCACGATTCCCTTGTCGATATATGATAATAGTTAGCCTTTAGCAGCCCCTTTTATAAACTCTTGGTATTCACGTAGTTGTTAAGTCCTCCCTGTATTCCAAGTCAAAAGTAAGTCCATTGCACTTCCTTCCGTCGCCCATATTTAGACACACCTTGAGTGCAAACCAAAGGTCCTTGTCCGTCTCCGTCACTACCATTTGCGTGCCATTTGGTGATACAAGGTGGAATTCCGTAACGGTGTCCACTGTGAGCCCATACCCATTTGTTTTCCAGGAATATCCTGGAACACGCATATACGCTTCGGTTCTTACGATGGCTCAGTCAAAGAAGGGGACTAGCACTCGCCTCCACCGAGAGTAAGCCCAGCAACGCCAACGCCATTCAGGCGACCTCCGATAACATTGAAGCCCTTAGGGACAAGATATGTGTATACATCGGTCCATGTGAGCCCTGCCCCAATTTCGACGGTCTGATTATCTTCGCGGATGATGATTTCATTGAACCGGGTCATCGATATATGTACACCCGGGCTTGACGAAAAGCCAGGGTTAGTAGCATGGCCACCACCTTTTACTGCAAAAGGAACGCGATCTGTAGCAATCTTCTGAAGCTGCCGGTATATAAAACGTCAGAGATACGATGATTAGTTGATGGTGGAAGGGCAAAATTTACGGCTAAGCCAACGTCATCTGGGGTACCCGGCTCTACGGAGCATACAGGGACTTGTGAACTCGTGTTAGCCCAGTGAGAGATGTCAAATTTAAACTCCTGGGAGCCTAAGACCACTGAATCAATAGATGATGCACAGTAGAGACGGGGCATACGATGCTCACCTGGAAAAAACACTTGGGACTTGGAAGAGATAGCCTTTGCGATATTCTCGCACGTCACCCCATAATTCGCTAAGAAGGGTGACGTTGTATATACGGTGACACCCCGCAGGCCGAATTTAGAGTGGTCTTGCAGAGCATGAGCAAGGACAAAAGCGGAACACAGGAATCCCGCTCCCAGCGTGATAGCCATGGTAATAAATTGGGCTTACAACACGACCGAAGAGCTTGAGAAGATTACATATTTGTATGCTTTTGTTTCCCTTACAGAAGCTGCGGGCGGGCTCATATGACAGCGGGTGTAGATCGGAATATTGACGGGAGGCGAGTTGCCTCCGCCACGATTTCAAGAGCAGAAGGGAACCCTACATGGGTTAGTTGGATCTGTCGAGCTTGAATGGACTCGCAGTCCTATACAGGATCACATGAAGATCACTGTCGAACATTACTTGCACAGGCAGATGCAGACTGTGAGGTAAAGTCACCGAAACTTCATGGTCAGCCGTAAAACTGAATTGTGAACTAACCTGTAATCTTTTTTCAAACAAATGACAGGTGTACGGGGCACCACGGCAGCGCAGCATTAGGTCACTGCTCGTAAAAGTGTCGAACTTATTGTAGTTGGGGAGTACCTAGGTTGAAAACGTAACCTGCTTCGGTGATGGACTGCTCGACGACAAATACTGCTTACCTAAGGGCCAGCTAAGGCCCCGTTACGTACTGTCGGCGGACTCCGCCGACTCCGCCCATGGCTTACCCGCGATCCAGCAACGTTGCCAGTATCTGTTATACCTGACCAACACAAGAAAGATCGGGGAATCGCCTCGCACAGGGTACCCTCTACAAATGGGGGATGAATTTTCATAATGCATCATATGAGATTGCATGCGTATAACAACATAATGCGTAAAGGATTATGAGCGACCTCCCGCCTTCTGCTGTGATTTGATGACGCGCTTCACTACCTTTGCTTCCTCGATTAAAAACGCGCGGACAATACTGTTATATAGATTATGAGTGAAGCGCACTCGACAATGACAATCATGGGGGTTAGAACGCACCGCGAACGCACACAACCACCGCATCGTGAACCTCCATATGCCCGGCTAACATGCTTTTTCGTCTTGGACACAGTTGCGTATTGACGTGGGCGAAGGGCAACAACCTATCCCACCAGTTAAGCGGTGATGAAAGAAAGAAAGGAATAGCTAGTGGGTAACGTACCCCACTAAGCTTCGAGCCACAGTCACCGCACTTGGGTGCGGTAGGAAGCTTTTTGATGTGATGATAGCGGAGAACACCGCCGGGAGTCTTGACGATGCGCCGCCTCGAAGACGATGTATTGTAGGGCTGGCGCTTGCGAAGAGTGACACGTTGGGCCATTGCTACTGTGTGTAGTAGGGGTAAAGATCTAATTGGGTGATGAGATGCAAATTCATGATAGAAATTAATAAATGAGCAGGCAAGACGCGAGAGTGGGTGGCCTCCGTGATAACAACCGTCACAGTCAATATTAGACTCCATCCCCTCCGTGACGTTCACTGGCATCCACATAATGCAAGCCCCGTTCCGGCCAGATGCAAAACTATGAGCAGTGTATATCACACACACCTTGAAGAGTGAGAATAAAACTAAATGTACAAGACTACGTTTAGTAGGCTTGATGATGAAATAAGGGACAACGGGTACTTACCTCGCGTCTACGGCGCCGACAAATGCTTCGACGATGACCAGTTGTTTGTTGTCACCAGCTGTGGCGGTGGCGGTGGCTAAAAACTATGCAGCTCATCGGCACTACCCGATATCTTGTACAAACAGCCGGGCCGGCAAGTCCGGGACTACTGACCAAGCATAAACGAGTCCACACTTCGTTCCATTTTCATGAAATAGAGCGAGGACGCCCTGATGAAGACAACAGTGATGACCCCGATGCCACATGGGGTCGACTTTCTCACTCTCTGAATACATCACACCCATAAGTGTGGGTCCCTTCTGGCCTACCCACGGACAAAGAACTCGAACCGTCGAACAGGAAGCCGAACGTGACGTGAGCCTTCACGGCGCGAGTCTGAACGGATCCCAGGAGGTCGATGAACGTCGTCTGATGGAAGAGAAAGCTTTTGTAATGTTAAACATCTCCACCACCGCTCCTAAGTGCGTTTCTCCCACACGCTGCCAGTCCATGCCCTCAACGGAGGACCCCTCCTTTCGTGCGACAGCACGGTCTTCTCATGGTAGAACGCCACCAAGAACAACGCGATTGGCCCGCCGTATCAGATCAGGGAACAAGTATAGCAATCCGACTCTGCTCAACCTTGTCACACCCCCCCCGCTCAGCCGCGACCAACCCCCGCTGCCACGCAGTCGAGTTCGTGCGCAAGGGGCAATGGGCAGCTCTCCGAGCGATCGGGTGCTGTTGGATGTCGTTGCTGCGCCGCGACGTAGAGCTGGGCGCATCCTTTGTAGGGAACAAGACTCGATACTAGTAACAATGATATGATACGGTACACTGTTTGCAAGCGGGCACGAGCGTCGTGGTTGTCGCACACGTTTTGGTCGTCGTAACTGAATAACTTACGAGCCGCGATATTGCAGCAAGCGTCGTTTGTATGGATAGTTAAGCACGCCACGAGATGGCGCGGGTCAGAATGAACATAAATATACAGATCCGTCGCCCGTCGCGCAGAAATCAGCCTGAGCCTGAGGTTCAACCTCAGGGTGGATGCCTCGTCCCAACTCTCGAGGTCCATCGCTTTCTCGCCCCGCGCGAAGAGTTTTGCTAGCACCGTATCAACAATCTGGGAACGAGTCATCAGCCGATCACCCAGAAGCGGTAAGTGAGAAGTTTAAGAAAACAACGCACAGCGCGCACAGCCAGCGTGATAGAGTCGCTTCGGACGCATCTCCACTTGCGTAGAAACTCCTTCAACATGTCATACCCCTGACTCCAAATACCCGACGAAGTTCTGGCAGAGCGTGTGGTCGGCGCGAGGTAGGGGGAGTCGTTGCAGAAAGTCCCTAGTACGATCCGTGGCCCGACGATTTGTGATCCTCATAAGTTACACTAATTTACCCCGCTAACGGCGGTACTTGATACGAAGTACCTAGATCTAGAACAATATGACCAACACGTGATCTTGTCAGTGACGATCGGTCACAACACGGGCAATGCGGGGCTCCTTGAACCGCTACCACTACCAGGTCGGTTTTTCCCACGGCTCCGCCTGGGCAAGGAGGGTTCGACAGAACCTCGAACACCACGACCTCCCTAAACAGACACACCCACACAGAACACCATGCATAGAAACACCATGTACGAAGTAATTATACCAATAAAAAGACAAATCCAGCCCCCACACTCTCATAATCGACCATGCCAGAGACCACCTCCAACAAAGCGCGAGCAACTAACACACAACTCCCGAAGAAAACTCTAGCCCCACAACCTCTAACAATAACCTAGACCCACAACGCCTATGCAAGATAATGTGAGCAACGCACCAACAAGAAGACTGACCGAACGACTGAACTAACCACCTAAACACACTGAGCATTGAGACACGACCACACGACGACCCACAAAACTAAAAATCGTTAAAACACTAACAACACTACTAGACTAACCACACACAGACCCAGCAGAACCTTTCTCGAAAGGAAACCAGAACCACAACCCACAACATCAACTAAAGACCACCGGAAACGAGTCAAACGACCATCTGCGCTGCCACAAGGCCCCCACACCGTGCGTTACCTCAATCACACTAATAAAATAGACACTCACGTCCCAAAGAACCCAAATAGATACACGACTAATACCCCCCACGAGACGTGTCTAAAAACGCCATCCAACCCACACTCCCCAGCACGCGCCACCCCTTACCCAACTGGCACAACACAACACCCTGAAAAGACCGACACATAACACCCAGGACCACGTACAAACCGATGCCACCCCAAAACTGCCAAAACCGAATTAATTTTGATGCGCAATCTCGCCAACAACCATAATAACCGCCAGCCCTAAAAACGCCAATAACCGACAACTGCTCGACTAAGTTAATCTATTTCAGACGCACAACCTCGCCAATCACCCACAAATGCCAACCCCAGAATGTCAGCAACTGACCAAGTAACCCGCCCGACCCTGCCCGAGACTTAAAACGCGACACCAAAACCAAAACCACATCCTCCAATTCCAACATGATCTCAGTACCAGTCACCTGGGAACCCTCCACCATATCCACCGCTACAGCCGGAGCGACAGCCACATGCGGCCCCACCGCAATGGCTGCAGAGATAAGGAAAAACAGAAAGAAAAGAGCCGGTAAGAACCCCCCTCCAAGCACAACAACTGCTAATCAACCAACAGGAAGCCGCGTGCCAAACGACACCGCTATTAAGAACCAACTTAACAACCCCCTTGAGCCCATCCAGCCGGACAAAAGCACGATAGACAACAGCCTGCCTACGACACACATCACCAGCACTGATCCAGTCCGAAATGTCGAAATGAGCTCCCAGCCCATCCCGCTACCAGCCTTTTTCGAAGAATCCCTAGACGTCCTCCCCAGCTCACCATCCCCAAACTGTTCACTCAATCAGACCCTCGTTGACCTTCTAGCATCCCTCCAGAACGAAGTAATATCCTCCACCCTAGGCGCTGCTGCACCCAGAACGTTCCCTCCCATGCTTGAACCCAACCAGTCCCTCATGTCCCAGCCCAAACCCATTAAGGATAGACTCATCGAAGCCGAAGAAAGAGGAGACCCCCCAGGCAACAGCAGTAACAACTTCGCCATGGGATCCCGTCTAAGCAAGTACACCAACGGACCCTTCCCTCTCATCCACTACGCACACCCAACCGCTGTCTTCGACTACCTCGACGTTAACACAGTCGGCGAATGGGAGGAGTTGCCAAACGGCAAAATCTTAGCCCAACCTTTCGGCCCAGATGTACGAAACACCAACAGGCACCCACACATCGAAAGCCTCCTCTTTGCCGCCATCGTAGAGATCACCAACTCGCACGACGTCAGTGTATGCGCCCCGAAACCCAAAGCCAACTCGAATAGAACCCCCTTCTCCTTTCTGGTTTATAACATAACGGAAATGCAGGCCAAAATCCTCCTTGAGCGACGCGTCTGGTCATCGACTGCGATCACCTTCAGCACCACTACAGTTAACTCCCATTGCCCCAAATACATGTTCAGCATCAAAAACCTCACAACAATGAACAACGCCACAGTATACAACATGGTTAACGAAGTATGGCACGACCAGACATCCCTCACCTTCCTACAGCGGGTCTGTGAAGGCCTCCCCGAACAGCTGAGAGAACAAGCGTACCACATAATCCAACGCTTCATAAACTCACTTACTGTCAGTAGACTTGATACCAAACTACGAGACAATACTATAGCACCAATCTTTAGCATCCACGCTGACAGCCCCATCATCAACGATGACAACATCTGGTCCCAACTCCGAGGCTTCCTTGCCACCCATACATACGCTATCCAAACGACAGACCCGGGTACCCCCATCATAGCCCCGTTCCACTGCAGTATATGCCACGCAGCCGACCACCCCAAAGGACTATGCCCCTTCCCACTCGTTGACGGCTGGAATGGACCAAAGATACGTGACCCCTAGAGCAGACGGACAACCGCACCTAGATACCACTATACCCAAAACGTAAATAGCCCTAGCCGATTCATCCTTATAAATAAAACAATAAAGCGACCACTGTACTACTGTAAATACGAAGTTACACCGCACTCCTGTCGAATGATGTCCCATGCCTTATGTACGGAATGACGACACGCGCGCGTGCCAACTCCTCTGTCCCCCACAGGCCAGTCTCTGGCTCATGACTTATGTCTTCTGGACCCCATCTCCATATGCATTCAACGTCCACATCTTTAATTTGTCAACCATTCTAGCCCTCGTACAACCATATACTGGTTCACCTTCGATTGCCGTCCTCCACTACTTATCATTATCGACCTATCGCACGCCTCTCCCGGCCATTCAACCCACACATCCACGCCTCCACGCCTCGAAACACCCCTTGCACCACTTGTCACACATTGAAGAGTCGGACCTTACTGTGAGACGATCAAGAACCTCGCAAAACGAACATGGCCGTACAACCGAGATCTGAGAACGGCTGGCCAGAGATCAGCGACCAGCATTGATTAGTCTTGGACACGTTGACACTCGTGTGCTAAGCACTAAACGTATGATCACCCACACTGAATATCCCATCCCCATCTCCGCGTGCATCCCACCACCGGTAACTTGAACTATACCTCAACCGCGACAACTATTCCACTGCTACACCTATACTGTATATCCCCAGTCATTCTAAAACTTACAACTTTTATAATACCATAAGCAAGACGACGCCTAAGTACATAATATAACCCCGACAAATCCGAACACCTGTGCATGTCAACTCTCCCTTCCCCCCCTAAGGAAACAGGCCAGTCACCTGGCTTGCCAAACCGTAAGGGAGAGACGGCTAAGGAAGGAATAAGCGACCTATCAAAACCAAGGATGACGGAGATGTCAGCATGTCCGCGAGGAATACAGCCCAGAACCTACATACCACACCCAAACAGCAAGCCACAACGAGACCTACTCACCTACATATAATCCTAGTCAAAAACACATGGAAAAACCATTGAAACAATCCGGAACACTACCCGAAAACTGGTTCCAAAATCGAGAGGTTTTAGTGGGTATTAGTGCGTGAACCTCCGGCATCATGGCTCACCACCTGAGTCCCACACTACCCCACATACCAAGGGGTGTGCATAAAAGCATTTTCTCCTCTCCCCCTGACCTCGGCCAGGCCACCGCGTGCTACAAGTAGGGCTGATATCACTTCACCCGCTACTTAGCTCTTATTTAGGTAGTTACGATCTTAAATTACCAAATAAAACGCTTTCCAAAAAAAAACACGGGCAATGGCTCAAGCGCTCACTGGCAAGCACTCATGTCTTGCGCACAAGTGCCATTTGCCATCACAATGAAGTGATGCATCCTGCTGTTGCTCGCCACAAGCATGTAAGCCCGAGAGTACCATTATTACCACAACTTCTACCCCAAATATCTTGGCCATTAATTGCTTAATGTCATCTCATCTCATCGTCTGCCGTTTTGTAGGTCGTGCCCTAATTTTTATCAACCCTTAGTTACCCATCCAGAAGCCCCTGAATGTTGGTGTACAATTGATGA
>QLOU01009971.1:0-14919 GCA_003313715.1 Russula abietina
CGTTTGTGAAGTCGCGACCACATCCAGTGTCAATGAAATTGCTTCATTCTTCTCGGTCCATGATCCTAAAACTTATGTATGCCATGGAAACAGGGTTGATATGAGAAGGGATGAGGTCGGCAAGGCCAGGATAGCGGACTGATAGTAGCGGGGATGGGGCAGAGGCATGTCCCGCGTTTGCCCCCGGCCACACCCACACCCAAATCCACCCACTCATTTTCCACGCGCACGTGCCATTTCTTCCAGCGGGACAAACAAACTCCTCTAGCCATGTTTTACGTTTCCTGTAATTGACACTGGGGCGTGCTCCGCCTAACTTAAGACTACAGGAGTGATAGGAGTCCTCATTCACGCCCGTTCTCCTCGATTGGCTCACAGATCCAAATTACACGTCCTCGCACTCGAGTTCACACGCAAGCCAGACCTCGCCGTTCTCGTAGTGCTGCTCGCCGCACACAACACGAACACAATTGTTGCGTTAACAACGTTTGTGCTATCAACTCTAACCACGACCACACTGCCATAGCGTACATACACCCACTGGTGCCCGCCTCCGAGTCTAGTCACTGCGCTTGGAACACCCATATACCGCGTTCCTGCACTTGTGCGCGCATCTGCGCCGTGCGGCTCTCGCGTACGACCCTGCTCTGATACCTGTACTTGTCAGCCGGGAGATAACTTGAACGTGCGAGCGGTCGACGATGCTAATAAGTGTGACGCTGGTTGGGCGCTAGGGCCGGGGCGGGCGGGAAGTCAGTAATGGAGGTTACGAGGCAGAGTCGCGGGTGCGTTCGTTACGTGGCACTTGCTTGTGCCAGACTTGGGGCCCGCCCAAGCTGAGTTCGGGCGGGACACGAGGCCATGAGGTCGTTTCGGGCTTTTTTTTTTTTTTTGGTTTTTTGGGGTGCGCAACGCAGCTCGCATGAGCTCGGTTGCGAGCGGACGGGAGCAATCACTGGCTTACGTACGATCACCCAGAGCTAACCTCAGTCCTCGATTTCAAATTGAGAAAAACACGTAAATCGCCCAAAAATTGTGAAAACGTCCATTTATTCTCCACAAGTTCGCGTGGACGTAGCTTGTGCAAGATGCACCTTCCTCCAAATACCGTGTGATTCGGACTGCGGTCACGGGTGATCTCATTTCGAAGTGAGGCTGGCTGACTAATCATAGAGCACCCCTCCTGAGGCGGGCCTTTGTTAATCGTTCCGTCTATCGTTCAGTAAGGCAGGCGTCATTAGGAACCAGCACGGGTTATATAAGCCACTAACCCTAGGGTTTGTATTACGTAAGCCGGCCAAATTCGACGACAACGACCTGATTTGTACGAGCAAAGTGCAGTTGATTGGTAGATAAGATTATTTTCGTTATATACATGTACCACTATACTATACTACGCTTCACCTCTGCAATGATTTCCGGGGGCAATGTGCGATGGCTGTGGTACTTTTTATTTGCCCATACAGCCTGTGATCCAGAAAGTCCAGCGTGATACGCTGATATGAAGCGTGCGGAACGGTTTGCATAACTAAGGATCATGGTGAGCACGCGAATAAGAAAAGAAAACAAAGAAGACTCACCGCCGAATCTGAAGAAGAGGGATATCATCGAGGCACTGGATGACTTTCCTCTCCATCTCATTAATTGTTGCCGCGCGCCCTGCTACACGGAAGCGAAGCTTCGCTGCACCCCAGTATTGCTCAATGAAATTGAGCTCGCAGTGATATTTGGGGTAGAAATCACACAAGTGGCCGCGAGATACGACCAGCTCTTCAAGCTGGGACTTCTGTGACACAAAATTGGGCTGCAAAAAGAGTATCTGTCGACAGCAGCAGTCAACGCGGTCGGGGGGGCAGTGAAAACCCGGGCATTGGGCAAGAAGATCGCCCTCGGAGGGCCACAGACCGCGCTCTCGAATAATGACCTCCATGCCCTTGAACCAGCCGGGCATGGAGGGGTGATCTTCAGGGAAATAAAAACTTTGATGTTCGCCGTTTGGAAGGCTGCTGCTACGCATGCGTGGGCCATTAGGGTGGTGCGTCCACCCTTCCTTAGGTCCTGCAAGAGAGGGCGATTAGAAACGAGTTCCAGACCATCGCGCACAACAGAGGCAGTGCCAGCACAGCGTCTGTCTGATACGTGTCGCGCGGCGGTGGTGGTGGTGCAAAACGAGACGCACCTTTCACCATGTGTCGGGCTGATAAGGCGTCGGGTGCACGCTTTTGATGGCTGGGCGCATTGTCGAATAAAAAAAGGCCTTGAACTTCGCACTTGGTGAGGCCGTCGAAAATGTCGATGGCGTTATCGACTTGTCTGAGAAGATCGTCGGCGTCGAAGTACCCATCGCGATTTTTTCCAGCTTTGAAGATGATTCGGGCTTCCCTGGTGAATGTAAAGAAGTGTCAGACAAAAATGAGATGATGGACAAAGGGGGGAACTCACTCATCGCCATCGCGCAGTCGTCCCCACTCTGATGTCAGGAAATCGGACACCATCAATGACTGGCCGTTCCCCTTGGGCTTCGGTTTCGACTTGCTGTCCGCGTGGCTCCATCCCGTGTTGCGTTCATCGTTCTGGAAGAAGGTGGATTCGTCATGGGTGACTGGGATGAGGCGAAAGCGTCCTCCGGCAGGGACAGGGAACCCTTTGGGGCGTGGGAGTTCTGTCCCATCATTGTCCCATTGATGAAATCGCAGCTCGTGTCCCATCCAACGTTCGACGAACGCTTTCCTGTATTCCACCACATCCGACCTCTCGTGCCCATCAAGATACAAACCATTTTTTAGTTTTCCATAAGTCCACCCCAATTTCTCGAGCCAACGAAGACCTGTTTTGACAGAAATTGACTTCTTAGAGATGCCTTTGCGCGCGAAAATCGCCTGCATCTCCGGACTTGCAACGATGTCCACGACATCCTCCGCCTTCAAGGGTCCCCCTCTCGCCTTCTCCACCATCTGGCTCTTGATCTCCTTGGCAATATCTTCATCGTCGACGATTGTCCCGCGCTTCCAGTTCAATCGGTGGAAAGGGAGGTCCCTCCACCTCAAGAAATCCATGGCCCACCTGCGGATCCGTCGTGCGCGGTTCATCCCACGCCCCTGCGTCTTGGCCACGATTACTGATGCTCCCCTCCAGGAAAATGTCAAACTTGGATCCGAATAGATTTCTAGGAGGCTGATCATTCCTGCGACACGTCCTCGAACGATCACATCAAGACCACCCTTCGTCATCTCCTTGGTGAGTTGTATACTGGCCTCCCGAAGCTTCGGTCGATCACCTAGGATCCGCGATGTGGATCCAGGTGTCCCTTCCAGTATGTCTTGCTGTGCCAGGACTTCTTGTCGAAGGATTTCAAGACGTTCGCGCGCGGTATATATCTTGTTGTCATTTGTCGTGTCGTGGCTTGTGGTTGTTGTGGATTGTCCTGCATAGTCCCCAACACCACCAACATTGTCGTCTGACTCGTCTCCACTGCTCTCCTCGGACTCCATGCATGAGAGGTGTCTGAGACGGTGCTGAACACTATGCAAAGGTAAGTCTTCTACCGACTCCGCCTCGGAATCGCTACTGATGCTGTGGTATGTGCAGGCTTGTGTAGTTTCGTCCGCCTCATCGGAGGATTCTTCTGATTCCTCTCGGAGGGAATCGGTACTGTTCAATTCCAGAATTTCAGGTGCAGGTGTGTCGTGTTTTTCTGTGATCCCTTTGATCTTCATATATTGATCCACGGGCAGGAACCCTTTCGATGCCAAATCAATACGGAGCTTCTTGCGATGTCTGAGGGTTCTCTTGGACTGTTTTGTATACCGTTTTCTCTTGTTTTTGTTTTGTTTTTCTTTCTCCAATGCCTTGAGTTGTGCGGTTTGGAGAGCTTGAGTGAACCTTTTCAATTCAGATTCCTCTTCGATGTCAGAGGATTGATTGGAACAATTATCAGGATAAGTTTCATCCTCATAATCGTGAAAATTTTGGATTGCAGGTGTGATGTGAGCGCGTGAACAGAAGTCAGTCACTTCTGGATCCAGGTCTGTGACATCTGTCGGAACTGTTGGGCCTCAGTTAGGCTTTCTTTTGGTGTTGTGACTCACTTTCAGTGACATCTTGACTTCTCTGAATGGACTTCTGATTTGCAAAATGCCTGCGTATCAGCGTATGTTTTGGGCACTTGCTCTTGCAGCTCGTTTCTTCCGCGGCATCTTGAGTTTCGGGATTTGTCATGTCACTCACAAGCCTAAAAAACATCACGTGTATGGTTACATAAGCGGCCATAATCTCGCAACAAAAAACATAAAAGCTTCTTATTTGAGTCCTAAAGTGATAAAAATACATTTAATGTAATAAAATGTTTTTCTTCTTCTTCTCCATCAATATTAGTATTTTTTTAAATCTTATAACCAGATGTTGTAGAGAGGCATCATATCTATCAGCCCTGATTATCATAAATGGCACTCTTTGAGATGTGGAGAAGGAGAAGCAAGGTGCGTGAACGAGCAGAATCAGCTTATGTAACCCATGCTGGTTCCTAGTGACGCCTGCCTTACGTGCAGTACTTTCAGTGCCTGACTTGGCGTATACATTGCTTATAACCGATTAAATAGTGCCCTCTCAAATTTTGTCACGTTCACAAACCTTTCATTGTGCTCTTGCGACAGAACTTTCGCTGCTCTCAACATGCCAAGGGAAGTATATTTATACTCGAAAGGTGCTTTTACAACAACACTTGTTTGCCGTGCCCCTATCCCACACCAAGGAGGGTTTGTAATTTTACAAACAATCATCGTATGGTATTTATCAGTGAATAGAATTCACATTTCAGACAAGAGCAAGCCCCCGTAGGCTTACCTGCCAGTGCGTCCATGTTATCACATCTTCTATTTCATTGTGTACTCATTGTCTGGATTATCGTGGGACATTGAACCTGGACCCCGACAACTTGATAGGAAACGCACTCTAAGGGTAGTATCTCATGGAGGTGACAAATTTTCGAATAGGATGATAATAAGAAATATGTTGGAGGCGGCCTCGACGGGTTCCTCACTTCCTCACGTGGAGGACCGCCGCCGATCATCAATATATGCATCAATATTAATCCATATTAATCTCTCCTGAAGGCCGACCTACAGTCGCTCCACTGACCCAATGGAACATGTGTTCACCCCGGTAACAGTACTACATTTCTCCGTAACCGACCTCGTCTGACGTCCTAGTTCGAGTATAAAGCAATACCGCCCTTCTCTGACTACTGGCAGGTTCGCCTTCCCCACACCCCCACACCCTAATCAGTAAATCTTGAACACTATGACTTTCTTCAAAGCCGTTTTTGCACTCTATTTCGCCACAATTACACTTGCAAATCCACATCCCCTCATCCACTATAATAACGGCGGTATGTCCTGCGCGAATCTATGGCCATTAAGTACATAGCTAATCATAGCAACGTAGGTGCTGAACCACCTCAAATCAAGCGGGTTCCACTCGACTACGGCGCAAGGGAGTAATATCAGTGCAGTGCGCAGTGAGATGTGTGAGGACGAGTCGGAGTTAATAACACCGACTCAAAGATATTCATGCCATCAGTCGTGCTCCACGACCTCTTCAGTTACAGTAAAATTTCAAGCCGACTTTCATATGTAAAATTTTCAGGAATAAGTTTCCAGCCGTAACCAGTTTGTTACTGTACTGTCCGTACAAGATCGCTTGAGAAGTCGTGACCATTTCCGGTGTCAAAAAGAGGGAACGGATGAGACATCGAAGATCATAGTGGGGATGGTGATCCAGTAGTTTAATCACCTTTGGTGGTATACTTCACCACTCAGAATGAGTCAGGTCGAGCACGTCGACGTTTGCAGCTGATCGAGTCCCACGGTATTGCTTAGTGCGAGATTTAGACAGGAGACAATAAAGAGACGTCAAGATCGGCGAAGTACGCGGCGTCGAAACTGGACTTGAGAGGAAAAGAGAATGCCGGCAAGAACGGAGGAGGAGGAGGCAGGCGCACAGAAATTGTGAGCAGATACAGACTGGGGCTGGAAGGAACGATGCCCTCGGCTCTCGTCGTGGGCCCAAGAGAGCTGTTTACAATAAGTATACGCATGGCATCTACTGAAATATTGCAAGTGTAGTTTAGGTGAGTACAGTAAATTCACGCACTAGTACCTGTTCATGATGGTCTTGGACGGAGCCATGGGAAACTATACATGATCGAGCAGAGCACTCAACGGAGGATTTGGGCTTTGGTCATCCCAATCCCATAACCACATTAGGGACCTGGGAGAATAACGATAACTACATTCAAGGCACGATGGGTACTCGGGTTTTCTCTATCCTGTATCTATAGAGGTACTGTAGAGTAGATGAATTTGAGGAAGAAAGCGGGAGCTGTACCCGACATACGATGCTGTATTCCAGTGTTGAACTCATCCCTCCATTTTGACATCACCCTCTACGTCCTTTGCAGCCACATCGTTTCCAAGCTTCACCGCTGCGTCTTGCGCACCAACACCCTGCTTACCATCTGGCAACGGGCTAGATCCATGTTCCTGAGAGGCAGCATTCTCGCGTGCATCACGCTCGCGGTCAATTTCTGCCGCCAGCGCCACGATGTCACCTACGCCAATCTTTGCGAACTGCGCGAGGTGTTGGTCACGGGCCGTGCGCAGGGCAAGCCACGCCCAACGCTGCTTATTCTGCAGACGAAAAGGAAAATAATTTCAGATCACGTGTTCGGGCTTTCCTGAATAGAATGAATACCTCTTCCAATTTCAGAATCTGCTCATCTGGGGGCGTGGTGACGGGTGGTGTGGCGGGTGCGGGCGCCGGAGTCGGAGTCGGTATACGCTCTGTTTGTGCAGGCGCCGGTGTTGGCGTAGTAGGTATTGGGGTTGGTTGCGCTTGTGACGATTCTGATGCTTTGGGTGGTGACGCTGATGTTGGTTTCGCAGGAAGTGAAGGATGAAGGGGACCGCCCGTAGCCGTAGCGAGGGCGGCAGGCTTGATCTGTTCAACAGTAGTTTCCTGTGTCGTTGGTCCAGGCGTGCCTGTTGATGTCGCTGCCGATTTGGCACGCGCGGTAGCGATGCGCTCGGCTTGGCGTGCCAGGGTTTTCTTGCGCATCTCAATCCGGTTGTCCTCCAACTTGATCTTCTTTACAAAGTCCTTAACGTCTCCGGGCCTAAGAACCATGTAAGCCACATCCAACAAATCATGTTCTGGTATACGCACTGGAATGGGTTCTCTAGATCCCACAAATCTCTATAACCCATCTCCCAAATCTCTGTGAGGGGTGCTGAGCCAAGCGCGTGCGGCCATTCTTCCGGCTCCGCGCGCATTGCCTCCCTTGCTGCACGAGTTTTCTCTTCCAGAATAGAACCCGGCTCGGGCTCGCGGTCGAACGGCGCACAGAGATCGTTCTTCCATCGCACCCAATTGCGTTCCCGCTCAAGCACACCCGTGACAGCGTCTGCGAATACTCGGCCAGCAGGTGCCGTCTGCCTGAGCTCCTCCTGCGCTCGCACTATTGTGTCAGAGACCCACTGCACAGCGTCGCCTTCAAGTGTAAACTCCATTTGAAGCGAGCGATTGCGTGGGGAAATCCACGATGCCTTGACCTCTTTCGTAAACGTTTGCAAGTGGTGGAGGAGTACAAGCAGCTGAAAAAGGAATTGCCTTCGAAAATGGGTGTCTGCTATCTGCGCATGTCGTCAAATCGTACTCGACCCAAGACGAACAGAAGCATACTTCGAGGTCGAGGAGATCAGGACTTGTCAAGAACTTAGCGAAGAAGTATTCCTTCCCAAAGTTTTGCTCCGCGGTACCCTCCGTTTCTCGCTTCCGCTTAACGGGGTTTGCAGCAGCAGCGCCGGTCATGACTGTGCGACTGCCAGTGAGAGCACGCTCTTTCACCGTTGCCTCCTTGATGACAGGTAGCACCTTGTTGACTGCTTCCTGGAACTCGCCGAAAGTCTGCGGCAGAGCAAACTGTGACGGCTTGGAGAAAGGGAGTTGGAGTGACCAAAACGTATTGTAAAAATCTAAGATATGCTGAGTAACAGGAAAGGATATGGAGACTATACACTTACCCTCCTTTTTTTCCATCGTCTCCGTCGCTAATTTGGCTGCTGCAGCAAGCTTTTCTGGATCCTGCCCATCGACCACCATAGTATCATCGAGTTTTACTTCCGCTTTATCCTCGGTCTTTTGATCCTGAACCTCTTCTTCGCGAGACATCCGTACAGTGTACCACGCTGGGCCATACTCGCCACGCAAGTTCACGCCGCTGCGCTCGCCGAGCGGGAATACGCCACTCAGAAACGTGAGAATTCGGCCACAGAAGATGGTATTTGATCCCATCTTGGACAGGCGGCGCAGGAGGTCGTTGAGAGTACGGAGGAGGACGAGTGCCTTCCCCTTTTGTGGGACCATTCCTACAGTGAGGCGGACGGCACGCGACTCAATCCAGGAGAATATATGCGAGCAAGAAGCGATAGTTTGCGTTTCGAGGAGATCTTGGAGAATGTTAAATGGAAAGGCTTGTTCACAGACGTCTGCTTGAGTGTGTTAGCAGGGAGGTATCCAGATAGGAAAGGTTACACACCTTGTTCGGTGAAGGTCAACGCAAGTTCCAGCCTATCCTCCAGCTCGTCGTAATACGTGGTGTCTGGATCACCCAGTGCTCTCCCTTCTTTCATCTGGGGAAATGTCACGCAACTGTATACGACAGGATAAGACTACTCGCGCGTACTGCAAGGGTGAATATCTCGCTCTTGAGTGCTAGTTCCCATTGACCTCGTCTAACATCCAAGGATGATTTTGAGGGTGTATTTTGTAGAACTTCTGACACGAGCCTGTCAAGTTCGTCTTTTTGAAACGGTCGCGATGGAAGCGAATTAAGTAAATGGGAGAGTGCAGCGTCGGGTGAAGTGTGCACCATGGAAAGAGGAGAGAGACGGCAGGTCACGGGCATTTCTCCTTTTGTTCTTTACAGCAAACCATGACCAGCTCAAATTCAGACGACACGACATCGCCTTCCTCTGTCACCGATGCCTCGGATCTATTATCATCTCTTTCTGGCGATGTCGAACATGTCTTCGAGTCGCTGAGACATGATGTTCCGGACGACGTTGCGGACCAGGACATTGGGACATTACTACAACAGCTCGACCGCGCGGACACCATCGGCCAAGACGTCGAAGGGAAAGTTGACGCAGTTTTAGCCAGATTGGATCACCTCCTTTCTACATTACAGCACGACGGAGAACCTCAGGCTGTAGATGCGCAAGCCGGTAAAACTGGGCCTCAGGAGACGGACAAAGCTCGGGGACGTTGATTAAAATTCGTCCAAATAGTTGCTAATAGGTTCGTTTACTTCCAAGAATGACTTTTTAACTCAAAAGATAGCACTGTATGCTGATATGACTATAATAACCACAGGACTCATCTGTTCGTATTCTCGCTGCTTATTAACGATCATACTCGTGAACACGATACACATCAGCTAGTGAAAACACCACGTTGTGGACCCACGATGGATAAACTCTCCTCTCCCCCTTTCGTATCATTTAGCAACTACTGCGTACTTTCCTGCGACGTTCGGCTGTCTCCCAAGGTGCGCATCACTTACCCAATGTTGCCCATACTAATAATGACCCGTACAAGGAATACATTATCCCGTCTCGGCCTAGTAGACGTGCGAGCGACTTACACCCTGAGGAATTGCAACGCTGGCCGATGGGGCCTAGATATCGTTAAGAACCCAAACCAGTTCTTTCGGACACATGTTCATCTTGCTTGGATCTGCTCTGCTTGTCTAATCCGATGAACTATTCGACCGATATTCGGCAGGTGTCCGCTGTAAGATGAGGCGATTCTAAAGCACTCCACAGCGAAGCGCGCGCCGAAAAAGAATGACATCCAGGCCGGCGATGGACAGCAGGACCGGCCGTCCTGTCCCCGCGGCTGATACGAAAGTGATGCAGGGCTAAACGTCAATGAATGCCACCTCTTGTTTTCAAACAGTTTGAGCAAGCAGTTTGAGTCGCGGATGCACATTTAGCTGAGCTGCATATTTTTGAAACATGATCGGCCTCTCTACCTGGCCAAACCTTGTAGCATGTGAATCTGAGACCGACTAACCGACCCATGAGTCATTCTCTTCTTTTTACATACAACTTTATATGGTCACAGGTGAGGCACTTTAAAGTGATGTCCATGGGACAAGTCGCTCACCAAGCCGCGGATAGTGGCCCCACAGGTTCTGCACGTTTACTTTCCGACTAGTCTAAATATATCACGAATCGATACGGTCCATACTGATGATCGCCGTCCATCACGGTACTAAACACCATTTTTTCCTGTCTCAAAGCTCGACACTCAAGCACTCAAGATCCGACCAAACGATGCAATATATGTATCTAAGTAAGTATTTACAAAGTCCTTGTCTTTGATTATTAACAAGACTGCGCCGCTGTTCCTGCGGTGCCAAACAAGCTCTTGGTCGCGTTAGCATATTCCTTTATCCAGGAAGTTCTTCCTGACTGTACCTGTAACTCAGCAGGACATGCGCCGATGAGCTCGCCGAGCTTCTGGCCGCGCTGATACACGTAAAAACCAGGAATCTGTGTGTACACGGCATTTCTGCGTCAGAGGATGTGCCTTATTGTAAGCGCGCTCCCGAACAAAATGCCGCACCGTTTGCCCGCCGACGTGCTGGACGATGTCGTTCGCCTGGTCGATGTCTACCCTGTAGAAATCGACGCCCGTAAGTGAGCCAGAGTTTGCAGCGCCGTCGAAAATCGGTGTCATTCCGCGGCAGGGGCCGCACCAGTACGCCCAAAAGTAGATGACGGCGACGCGGTTTGCGTTGATCTGCAAATCAGAGGGTGATAAGAGAGAGGGAGAAGAAAACGCGGCACCGTCCGAGGGCACAATGGCTGTGAGCTTACGACGCTGTTGAATTGCGAGAGTGAGGTGAGTGGGATCACAGCCATTGGTTGCACGTCACTTTGATTGAGCACGGTCTCCTTTAGAACAACAAAACGATGTCGGAGGGGTGAAGAACAATAATGATTTACAGGGCCAACTGTGGCCTTTTATGTACGGATCATAAGCATTTCATGCTACAAAAAATGGGACAATGCATTGCTGTTCCCAAAGAGTGGCTAGATCCTGAACGATTGTGCTTTCCGAGGTTGGTCAGTTACCCAGTGGTGGAGGCCGAGATCGGATCGCACAAAGTTGACACCGGACATTGCCTTGGCACTTGGGCACCAGCGCGTAGTGTACTATGGCGCCACAAATGTGCACCCGCGGCCACAACGAGAATAGCGGTAATTGAGCGGAAAGGAAGAGGGGCTTGAACGAGTACACGGCGAATTTCAGGGAGCAGTGGCTCCGGGGAGGAGCTAGTCGTGTGCAAACATGTACAAAATTGTGCTGGAAGAAGGTGATGGCGCTTCCATGTCTGTATGAGGAACGCCCCTTGTATGTATTCTGGAAGAACCTGTAGCCGCAGGCGCCCAGATAGTGATGACACAAGTCAGAGGTGGAAGGGGGATTCCGAAGAGACGTATGTCGCAGAAGCGATGAAAACTGGTCATAGGACGTACCTTGATAACTGTCATCATGATGCCCGGGTGAGGAATTACGTTGAGTGGCAGCCGCTGTGGATTCTCTTGTGCCCATTGGGCTTTAGGTTTTATCATTCCAGTTGTGAAACGGGAGATTAGTGGTTTTAAGTTATCCAGAAGTAGCAGCCCTAGTCGAGAAAGAGAGGCTGTAAATGTAAATTTTGGGACTGACTGTGAGGGCCCCAGCTCCACATTAGTTTCACGTGGCGTACCACACGGCTGCGAGCAAATCCACGACATCAGTGCGACAGGATAACGGAACACGACAACGACGGTACTGTATACACCCTTTCCCCCCCTTTCCCTTTCACGAATTATGTCTGAGAAAAAGATGCTAATGCAGCAGTTATGGAATCATTAAGGGATGGATTATGGGTTACCAGTTAGGCCTAGTTAGGTTCTGTCTTGTTTGCCAATCGACTTACGGCTTCTGTTCTGAGCAAACTAGAATAGCTATACCAGGTCAGGAAGGTCATGACCGAGAATATGTGGTCAACGTTTACCAGTAAACTCGTTGAAGAAATTAGATTGCTCATCCGCCTTATGGATCTATGGGTGAGGCATTGGCGCCTGATAACTCGAAGACTCAACTATATATGCAATAAACAGTGGCCTCGCGCTGCCTTTTCTTTTAATTCAGTTGCGAGTCCTCTCCTGTGCCGACACAGAATGTCCATTTAGGGAACAAGAGAGGTAAGGGACACAGCTGCTTTCGACCACAAAATCAGGTATGTGCAGACATAAAATTCTCTGGGAACATCTTTCAGACAAGCTCGCACAGTCATACAGCAGATGTGATGCGCGCCAATACGGTGTTCAGAGTTTCCCAAAGAGAATGGCCGACCCTGGATAGGTAGTCTAGTACGTGTTCAGTACTACGGAGGTAGAATGGCGTGATGTCAGCGATTTGACATTAATGAAGGCACGAGCACATACAGTATATCAATGCTGGGAACAATGTCAATGCGCCCTGACCCTAGATAAGCACGATGGTTTACTGTTGACGCCCCTGTCAGTGACTGAGAGGTGAGAGTCAGCGATGATGCCGCGTGACTCGGAGCGGAAAATTGCACCGGAAAGCGGAGCCCGGAACCGCCGGGATGCGAGAAGGGATGGTCTTGCGTTCTTGCGTTGAACACTTTCCGCAGCTGCAGACAAACCCCACATTCACGACCTTTTACTTTCATAAACGATGGAGATCGCTATCGAGCATGTCTCTACAGACGTCGGCCAAACTGTTGGACAGGTCCCTTCAACAGACACCACTATGACCTGCGTATCTCACACGTCATCTCCACTCGATGATACCTCGCCACTTGCCGAAGATACCACCTCCACGACGAAGAAGAAGAAAAAGAAAAAGTCCAAGAAGTCGACCAAGTCCAAGGGTGAACCCAGTGTTAAACCTCTCACTGAAGATGACGACGAGCCCGGTCCACTGGTGTTGCGTATCAGCCGCAACAAACATTGGCGGTATATCAGCTCATACCACGTATGTCTTCTCCGCTTGTCCTCACTACCCTCCTACATCATGAGAGAATAGGGCCCATGGCTTCAGCTCCCGACAGAGCTCCTCGAATCTCTCCTCGTCCTAAATCTCGACCCTGCAACTTTCCAGGCAGAACCACGCACAGTCCCAGTACCACCTCCCAAACAACAACACCCCTTCTCGCTTATGCGCAATCGCGGCTACGCGAGTCTCGGCGACTCTTCTCCACCCGATTCCCCCCGACTCTCCCTAGCATCCTTATCGTATCCGCCACTACCTGCTCCCCAGCCTGGCAAGCCGATCCCGCCACCAATCGATCCGGGCGTTTTCCGTTCCGTTACGACTATCCGTCGTCTCATCGATGAAGCCTCTGAACTTGCCGTCCGTGCCTCATCAGGAATGTCTGCCGCGGCGTTGGGGTCGATACGAGGCGGCGGCGGCCCAAATATACACACTAGCCCCTGGGCTCTTGCCCAGTCGCTCGGCATGAATCCTCTAGGAGATCCGGGCGGGGGAAGGAACGTTGCAATGTCAGCAATGCGAATCCATCGATTGCGGGCCCTTGCGGTGCAGAAGCTTGCTGCTGCCTACAGGGCCGACGAGATTGCCTCCAGTGTGATGGTAATGCAAGGTGGCAGTATATTCGAAGACATCGCAGAACGCGTGCTCAAAGTCGGTGCGTCATACTTTTTTCTGAGCTTTGTCACTGCGAATCTCACAGATTCGTTGAAGATCCGAATGATGCAGACGCCAAGTATGTTCACTTTTTCCACGAAAAGATACCCTCTCGGTTGGTCTCCCTGTCTCCGTACTTTTTGTGGATCCTATTTACCTGGAGAGGATAGGCAACTCGCCGAATCTACTACGACTGCTGTTCTCGATGAACTCATCAAGGCTTATCCTCAACGTCTCGAGCTGTATCGTACACGAGGGATTGTCCGCACTTTCCGGGACGAGTATTCTGCCGCAGTTAAGGATTTCACTCACGCGCTCAAGGAGAGCCGAGCGTTACGCAAAGCCCGTACTTTCCATCGCAATGGCAGTCACGCTTCACAAAACAATAAAGGAAAGGGTGACAAGAGGAAAAGGGATGACAAGAAGAAATCTAACGGACAAGCGCCTCCCAATGGAACTAGTGACGCGGATGGAGGAGGGGATACTTCTGAGGCTGAGACGCCCCCAGTCCACCCATCTGTTCTTCCCGATGCCCCAGAGCCCATCGAGCCGCAGCTACTTTTCCTTCGCGCCGCTGCCTATCTTCAGAATGCTATCTTCCTAGTTGAGGAGAGAATCCTGAAACTTGAAGGAATCTGCAAAAGAATCTCAGGCGAAGGGGCAGCGGAGCTCCGTCTGTGTTACATCCAACACGGACGCTACGGGGGCGTCGAGATTGGAAACCCCGCGGGGCCACTCGGTAAGAGTGACGGGCCGAAGCTTCAAGCGTACCGGGGTGTGCTAGCCGATGATGCATTTCGCGAACAAATTGGCGGACTGCTGAAGAAGAGCATACGCGACCATGAGCGCTTTCTCGCTCACTTTGATGCGCTCGAAACGCCTCCACCACCCGGATCGTCTGACAATGATGAAGATGCTACTGTTAATGGTGATGTTGTGGAGCAGGCCGCGTACGCATTCTTGCTCTCCGAAGCTCTGCGTCCCGGCTCGGCCGGGACCCCGCCGCCCACGCCGCCCCCGAATACCGCGGTGTTGTTCACGACGTACCACCCGCTGTTGGTCGAGTCGCACTTTTCCTTGCTGCTCTGCCTACTCATGCTTGGTGACTTTCCTGCGCTGCTTCGCGCGTTC
>QLOU01009978.1:0-11213 GCA_003313715.1 Russula abietina
CGACGGCCGTCCTCATGCCCGTCCCGTCTCCGTTAAGGACCTGTGGTTGATGTTCGACGGACGGTGGACGCTTGACCGCTACCGTCACATGACCGTCCAATTGGACGGTCGTCCCCGTAGTACGGACGGTGCGCACCCCTACAGACCATGCCTACAATCGCGTATGGGGCATCGCTGCAGTGGATGCCTTGGTGCTTGATGATCGACGTGCTGCAGGTTAAGGGGCGAGCCGGGGTGACTGGTGGTGAGTTGAGCCATCATCGGCTCTGGATAGATTTTGAGTTCTATGGAGGTGGTGGGCGAGGGGGAAAAAGGAGCGAGGCGTAGCGGTAAAACTAGACACGGCTTCAAAGTTGTAGACACGACGTGACTATTCGGGACTCCGTCCACGTGCGTCACATACCCCCGCTGACCCGCACGGAAAGAGTTTCCTCACCCAAGCTTGTCAGTGCCGTCAACTCTCCCACCCCACGCAGCCACGCCCTCTCCCCGTGCGCCTCCCCAGCCAATGTGAGCGCGCGCGTCGCGCTCGGCACCTGCCGCTGTCGAGATCGCCTCGTGTATGCCGTCCTGCTCACTTTCACCCCATCCACATCCACCCTCTCCGTGTTGTACTCGAGCACAGTGCCGTGACCAGACTTTACACACTGAATCTCTTACCCTCGTAATGACGACCGCCACTGGACCCCACGTCATGAGCTCTGCAACAGATCTCGAGAATGGACAAGGCGCCAAGGTTGCGCCGCGTGCTAGTGCGTTTGCTCCTTTCTCACTACTGTCCTCTCTGAAAGTAGTGTTAATGGACCACAATGAAGGCGCGGAAGGAAGCAATTCAGCACTGCCACCCCGCGAGACACAGCCGGTTGTCTCACAAGCTGAGACCCGTATCCCGAGCGGAGTATCTCGTCCTTCTACTTCGATACGCGGCGGAAGCAACATCGAATACTCACAGCGCAATGTTATCGATCAGTTAACACAACCAGGACAAGGTTTGAGTCAGGCAGAGGCACAGATTCGTGCGTATTTCCTCACAATTGTAGAAACGTCATTGGCCTGATGGATACTATAAGAACCTGAAGAATCACCTGAGGAACCACGCATGATAGGCGATTTCGATGGCAGCTCTAAGGCGCTCTGGAAACTCTTTAGAGACGAAGCCAAGAGGCGGGACGACGCCCGGATTGTCACTCTAAAAGATGACATGGGAAACGCCCTTGTATTTGTGTGTTCATATACTATCCAACTACGATGGACTCAGTCGTACTGATACGCGGTCTCACAGGCCGGTTTATTTTCTGCTGTCCTCACTGCGTTCGTAGTTGATAGCAAGCAAAACTTGAAAACGAACGCTGCAGATGAAACGGCGTATTACCTTCGACAGCATTCGACTATCCTCTCCCAGATTTCTCTGCAATTATCTTCCATCGCTCCACAGGTCTCCATCCCTCCCACTCCTCCAGCTCCATTCCCTGTGCCCAATCCATCGGCATCTGACGTCCGTGTAAACGTTTTCTGGTTCATGGCCCTTGCGTTCAGTCTTCTTGCTGCGTCACTTGCGATCCTCGTTCAGAACTGGGCTCGCAATTATATGCGTGTTTTCCAACGGTACAGCGATCCTTTGAAGACGTCTCGACTTCGGCAGTACTTGAATGAAGGACGTGAAAGATGGAACATGCCGGGGACGGCTGAGGGTGTCCCTGGATTACTCACCATCTCCATGCTCCTATTCTTTGTAGGGCTCGGAGACTCGCTACTAAATATCAACACAAAAGTTGGTATAAGTACCATTGTTCCCATCGGCATCAGCGCCCTGCTGTACATCTTCATGGTATTTTCGCCCATCATATATCCGCCATCGCCCTGCCAGAATCTACTTTCCGGCATTCTTTGGTATTTGTTCCAGAAGTCGCATGGTCGGACATTCAGGGATCGGGATGGAGAAATGAAATCTGTGAACGCGAACATGGCACAAGGAGTGATGCAGCTTGCGATGGAAGAGACGGTGGCACGCAAGGGCCGAGATGTACAGGCGATTCAATGGCTGATCGACAACCTGACCGAAGATGCGGAAATGGAAAAGTTTTTGTCAGCTATACCCGGCTCGTTTAACACGGACTGGGGCACGGAGGTCTGGAAGACGGTGGGCAAGGGCAAACACCCCGAGAATGAGGACCAAGGCCAGGATGAACTTGTGGCGAGACCACACATGGATACAACAGCTCGCCATCCTTCATCCTCTTGGAGTATCCAGAGCGCCCTTAAGCCAATCACACAACTGGTTAGGAAACCCGCTCCCCGTCATCCCCATGCCCATGCAATGACACGCTTACCTGTACAACATCCACCTAATGTTCTCCCGCACTCTACCACTGTGGATATACATGGAGAAAATGTTATACACAAGCTCAGCACACACGTCGCCCGCTCTGTAGGAATATGCAAGAACGTCAATTTCTTTGCAAACAACGTTGATTTGTGGCGGACACGGACCCGTACCTGTATTGAGGCCACTGCATCACTCGTATGCTGTGTCAACACGAGACTTGCCTGGTTTGGAGGTATTTCGAAGCTGCTTGGAGATATCGGTAGTTTCGAAAAGATACGGGAACTGTCGCTGGCAGGAACGGACGAGTTGTTTGTGGTACACTGGACCTGCCTTTCACTTGTGGCCATTCGACCGATTCTGGCAGCCAACCGCGATGTGCAACATTGTGCGAGACGGGTGATCGAGATATTTGCAGAGGCAGACGACACCGGCAACAACGACGACCTGGCAGGTGTTCAGAAGATGGACAAGACTGTTCGGAGAGCAAATGATTGTCTATTTCGGCTATACGACGCGTTGCGCAATACAAAAGAGCTGACGGAAGAAGTAACACAAATCCTTCGCCGGCACGAATCCGATATCTCTGAACTGGAGCAAATCAATATTATCGAGGCTGACCATCTTAAACCGGTAGATCAGGCGATATTTGACATGCAAAATGCCATCAACGACAATTCTCATCAAATCATTTCACAGTTTCCTGGCATTCTCCACGACTCAGACCTGGCGCCTGTTCCCTTTAGCCGCTTCGTCGAACTGTCCTGCGATTTCGATAAACAGCAATTTATTCGCCCAGGGAACACCCTGAAGAGCATGTGCTCCCCTGCCCCGACACTTCGCAACATTCTTGAAGCACGGGGGGATGCCGATGCATTTAAAGAGCTGCTGAAGAACCTTGGAAAATTCCACTTTTCATCCGATTCACAAGGAAACGCGATGCAGCGACAGTTGTGGCGTCTCCAGGATTTGCGTGATGGGGCTGGGCTTGGCTGTACAGTCGAGCTTTTCTTCCTTGCCCTCTCGCAACGGTTATCCACACCTCCAAATGAATCCCCCTCTGCACTATACACGGGCACATTTCGAGCCATCACAGATGACTGGTGCAAGTTCAAACACTCGCTCGGAACTCAAAAACTTCTACTCGATATCGCGATGTCACGTCGCGAGGAGTTTGCTGTTCATTACCCTGCCGATATCACCGACGAGTTCTTGTTTTTACTAAGCAATGTTTTCGGAGGACAGACAGGCCCGCATATCGAGAGATCAATGCGACAGTTTGAATCGTTCCAATCGGATGACTCTAGAAGGTTTAGGGAGAGGGTGTTGAGGGTCCTCAGACAGGCACAGTCATCGTAACATTTTCCATTCCGTATACATACTACAGCTACATGTAGAATACACTTCAATGCATCTTATTGTTCTCCCTAGAGTGCCAGCCGAGGAAGTTCAGCTGAAACAAATTACGATTCATCGCCCAGTCTATCGGTGTATCTGAAGCCCGAGGAACCTCGTCAAGATGCACAGAAAGAGACTGCTAACAGGGTTTTTGACAGTCTCGAAGACAAAAATAGCAGTAATCAAAGTTTCCTTTTTTCTTCTTTTTCTTAGAGACTACAGAAGTTTCTTACTCACGACCGACAAAGAAAAGTTGGGAGAAATTTAATTCAGCAGCGTTGGGGCCTCTCCTGTAGTTCAGGGCTCGGATTTTTTTGTATGCCCATCGCGCAGCTGCTCCGCGGCGCTGAGCCGATCATTATACTCCTGCGAAGAGGAACGGGCGGAAGCAAATGCGGCAGCGGCAGCACTGCTACGAAGATGAATATATATGTTCGGGTGACGAGGGAGGAATATGCATATCGCCGGCGAGGTCGATGCGGAGGTGATCAACGTACTTAAAGTGGTGCTATGACTAGTGATGAAGACGGAGAGTGCGTGGACTGCATGGACTGCAGTACTACGTCCCCCACCTTGCCGTGAAACGTGTCATCCTTGGCTGTGGTCAGTCCTTATCCCGAAACTAGGAGGGGAGCGGAACGGACGGAGCTGCAGTAGAGGAGACTATGCATGTGATCTCGCATTCTAGAGTGTTTTACCCCGTGTCGCATCACAGGCTCGCTCGCGGACAAGGTATATTCCCGGGTTTTGCCGAGCTCCAAATTTATTGCTAGTAGCTTCTGTTCTAAAAAACGGTACAGTACGCCTCATACAATTGTATCTAATCAGGAGTGAACTGGTAGGTATTAAGAAGAACCCCGGGTGGTTGGCAAATAAAGCAAAATGTGAGTGGGTAGAGACAGTGAATCAAAATCAATAATACTCCCAGTTAGAAATAGCTACGGGATGACCGGAGAACTGTCGTCCGGATACGAACAGCCAGATGCCTTCGGGGACAAGTCCAGATGGGACGAGGTCCTCCAAAAAGAGAGTTTGCAGGGCGGGTAAATATCCGGCCACCGTTTCCCCGGGCCCGACGAGCTCCTTAAAAGCATACGCGATACGTGGTACAATAAGCTCGGCCAGGTAAAGGCTCTTCACCGAGGTAAATGGACGTAAAAGTTCCAGCCAATGGTCGCTCTCGACTCGGCCGTTTCCTGGCAGATTTGCATAATTCTCGTAGATGTAGAGGTGTTCTACGGCGGCACAAAAATCCTGAGAGAGGGACAAGGTACAAACCCGCGCCACAGATAAAACTTGCCAATCCTCCACTTCATATGAGATTTCCAGCCCTTTCGTAAATTGCCCCCCAAGTGTGAGACGAACGTTTAAGTAATTGAACCCCACGTGCGCTTCGTGGCGTCCCTTGAGCCTTGGTAGTCGATTGATGAACTGGGTAAGTTTGGTGGTGTCTTTGGGAATGAGTTCGTGGAAAAGGGTTATTGCTAATCTGTCCAGTAGAGGGGTATCGATCCGAACCACAAGATCTTCCAAATATTCGCTGACCCCTTTAAACTGCAACTGGGTAAGAGCGGGAAGGAGACTGCGTGTAGGTGGAGACGGAGGTCGATGTTCCCTGATAGGGAAAGATTTACGGGAATCAAAATAGAGGATAAGTGATTCAAGCCTGGTCAACGCGGAGACGCATGAGACCATCGCCTCGGGTGAGATATATCCGGAATAGGAAATATGATGAAGTCCAAGATCGGTAAGGCGAGTGGCAGAGGTAAGTAGTTTTGGCAATGCCGGGAATGTGATCTGACACATTTGAAGAAATCGCAGAGACGAGGCGGATCCACCCAAGAACAAATCAGGATCGACAGACACTGTTTCATCGTCTGATAAGAGATTCAGATATGCCAGAACAGGAAATGGCTTGTACATTGCTGCCAGGATTTCTCCCATTTTCGAAGTCGGAATATTCAGAAGACGGATCTGAGATACACGATGATTCTGTTCCAAGACCGCAGCAACGTCGACCACGCTCCATTCTCGTCCCCGATCCCTGAGACATCGCTCAAGAGCGATAGGTAAAGTTGGCCATATATCCAGCTTCTCCCTCGCAGGTGTTCCAGGATGACAACGAATTCGCAGATTCAGGCGAAGTGGTGATTCGAGAACAATGCTTCGCCATTTCTGACAAACGTGCACCAGTGTACACCATGCCTCTACTCTGTCATGTGTAGTCGGATCCACATAAAGATCAAATATTTCTAAGAGAACCTCCTCGGGGAGTATGTCGATCGTCACCCGGCCTACAGTATATCGTATTCAACTGGTCAGCAATTATCCCAAGATGATACTAGAAAAAATACGTACGTGGCTTCTTCTTTGCAGCAACACGCACGCTGCCTTTGGGTCTGCGAGTCTTCTTAGGAGCCATCTGTCGGAATCTACCACCAAGGGAAGCGCGGAAACAAATATGCCAACTTGACCAAGAACTTGACAGGTGTGTGTGGGAAAGTCTGACGATGAAGAGCTGTCGAGTAGGGGAATTACTGTAAAGACGTTGAAACTTTTCTAGATATGATGAAGTGGGTTTTCCTTTGAGAAATCCCTTTGGAATATCAGTGAACCATCTGAGTGAGGGTGCGGGAAAAAAAAAAGTAAAAGCGCGCAGGCACAGGTATTACGTGGTCCGTGTGCGGTCCGGTGTTGGGAGTCCCGTGACGAGTGCCACGAGCGCCCGGTTATGTTTTCTATCTACTTTTCCTCACTCACGCAGTGAAGTCCATCGCGTCCCTCTGAGTCTTGATCGACCTTGACCGGCTTGACCCACAAGCATAATGATTAGCCCAGCTGCCACACGTGGCACATGTACGCGCATATATTTGCGCGCGCACCCTGGCAATCGAGGTCAAGTCGCGCTGTTATAATTTCTAGGCGATTTCGCAGGCGGATAACCCAAGTAAGCTGCCACCAGTTACATTAGCCAGAATGCCTCAGTCCCCTTTCTTTGTGTCCGCAGTTTCACCCCATTAACTCCACATCCACCGTCTCTGTGCTGTACTCGCCGAATCTCTTACCTTCGTGTTGTGCTTTGACGGCTGCCATTGAGCTTCACATCATGAGCTCTGTCATCGATCTCGAGGCTCAACAAACTGCCCAAGCCGTGCCACGTGTCGGTGACTGTGCGTTTTTCCCTCTTTTGCACTATCCAGTCAACTGGCTCTAACGTTCGCAACGAAGAGGTGGAAGGAGCCGAGACGCACGAAATGGATGTCCTTGGGCCTCAGCCGCTTCGCCTCACACCGGCAGTGTCGCAAGTTCACTGCTGCTGGTGTCTACTGGCAAAGACAACAAGGACGAGACACAGTCAGCTGTCCCACAAGTTGAAGGTGTGACCTCCATTTGGCCTTGCTGTCGCGTCCCGAGACGATTATTTTGTTCCATTACAGTATCTTGGGCAAGCAACGCCCTTGAGACGGACATCGACAAATGTCCAGCGGCAGAGATGATGTCAGAGATTATAATAGCGAATATAACGTAGCCGTGGCTAGCAACCCAACTTTTGACTTTGGCTCTCGCAATACCACCCACCCCTGACTCAGTATCTGAAGATCTGAAGAACCATGCATGATCGGGGACTTCGACGGTACTGTGCCAGCGAATTCTGGAAACTCTACATGGCCACGAGGCGGAAGCATTTCCCAGACCAGTTCCGGAGTAAGAAATATACCTAAGTTTGAGACATGTTAATTTCAAGCATACTATACAACATGCACCTGAGGATCGAGTGACGGCAGTCAGGAAGCCATTCAATTGAACACATGGTGAACTATGGCCTAGCTCCAAATCTATTAGCCTCTTTTGTGAACAACTGAACAGTATCATAAAATTGAATCTAATGCGAGCGAACTGATAAGAACGCCGGGTAGTAAACGACGCAAGATATGTATGGGTAGTATTACCACTTCTTTTCCCACAGAGAAATAGCTACAGGATGACGGGAGAACCGCTGTCCGAACTCGGATACGAACAAATCGATCGCGTCCTGGAGAGGTCCATATAGGTTGAGATCCTCCAAGAAAAGTGTTTGCAGGGCGGGTAACACTCCAGCAAGCCTTTCCTTGATTAGCTCCTGCAGAGCAGGCACGATAAACGACACAGTTGACTGGGAGAGGTAAAGGCTCTTCACAGATGTAAATGGACGTAAAAGTTCTAGCCAATAATTCTTCTCGGCGTAGATGCCAAGGTCTGATCTCCGTCCTAGACGAATTTTGCAGATGTAGAGGCTTTCTACGGTAGCACTAAAAACCTGAGACAGGGACGAGGTACAAACCTGCATCACACATGGAACCTGTCGATCTATCACATCATATGAGATTTCCAGCCCTTCTTCAAACATCCGCCCTAGTTTGAGATCGACGCTCAAGTCGTGAAAGATCACGTGTGTGTCTTTCTGTGCCTTGAGCTTTGGTGTATTTGTGCGATTGATGAACTGGGAAAGTTGGGGGGTGTCGGGAATGGATTCATGAGAAAGGTGTATTGATAATCTGTCCAGTGGAGGAGTATCGATCCGAACCACGAGATCTTCCAAATAGTCGCTGACCCCTTTAAACCGCAACTGAGTAAGAGCGGGGAGGAGAGCGCGTGTCGGTGGAGGCGCATATCGGTGTTCCCTGACAGGGAAGGATTCAGGGGATCCAAATTCAAGGAAAAGTGTTTCAAGCCTGGTCAACGCAGAGATGCATGAGACCATCGCCTCGGGTGAAATATATCCAGAACGGGAAATATTAAAAAGTCGAAGATCGGCGAGTTGAGTGGCAGAGGTAAGTAGTTTTGGCAATCCAGGGAATGGAATGGAATCCAACATGAGAGATCGCAGACACGGAGCCGATCCACCCAAGAACAAATCGGGATCTACAGACTCGGAGAGTACTGTTTCATTTTTGGCGTCGATATCCAGATCTGTCAGGACAGGGAATGACTTGTTCATCACTGCTAGAATTTCTCCCATTTGCATAGTCGGAATGCCCCAAAGACCGATCTGACATATGCGATTGTTCTGTTCCAAAGCTGCAAGAACGTCGACCGCGACCCAATTTGAACGGCAATAGGCCCCTTTTACTACGATCGGTAGAGTTGGCCAGATAGCCAGCTTCTCCCTGAGGACCCTGACCGATGTTGAAGAATGACAACTAATTCGCAGATTCAGACGAAGTGGTGACGCGAGGATAATGTTTCGCCATGTCCGACGAACGTGAACCAGTGTACACCATGTCTCTAGTGAGCGATATTTTTGAGTCGGATCCACATAGAGATCAAATATTTCTAGGAGCACATCCTCGGGGAGTATGTCAATCGTCAAGCAGCCTACATTGCATTCAGTTGGTCAGCAATTGTTGCAAGGTGATTCTAAACAAAAATACGCACGTGGGTTCTGCTGTGCAGCAACATGTACATCGTCTTTAGGTCTGCCGGACTCCTTAGGAGCCATCTGTCGGAATCGACCACCCCGGAAACAAAGAGTGGGCGGGGACGCTAACTTGACGGGGATGTGTGGAAAAGTGTGGCTATGAAGGGCGATGAAGAGCTGTCGAGCGAGTAGAGGGCTGGTCTCACCGGATCTCACCCCTAAAAAGAAAAAGGCAAGGGGCGACAGCCGCTCCGCTTCTGCCTACGATAAAATCGGTCCGCGTGCGGTCCGGTGTTGGGAAGTTGAAGTGAACTCGAAAGCTTGAACTGGATTCCCTTGATAATACCTTGATGCCGATACCGCAGAAAGGCAGCCCGTAGTCAAGTGTACAGTAAAGAGAACTGCGTACGGCTCAAGCGAGAGAACTATTCAGTATTCAACTCGTAACGCTGGAAAGTGACTTGCACTCCGTCAATAAACTCACAAGGTCTCCGTCAAGAGCCAAAACGAGCCGCTGAGGCCAGGTGCGTATCAAATTGGTCATTCGTCAGAGGCCTGAGGCCTGAGATATAGAGTCCGGGAGAAACTTCCCGAGCGCAGCTGGGAAAGGGCTTATGCGGAGGTGATCAGCGTGAGCGAGATGGGGCTGGCTGCCTGGCTGCATCCTGTTGTGAGTTATGTGCTTATTCACTAGATGGAAGAGACAGTATACAGCGGTCATATATTATTATAGGCTAGGGTGGGCGGGCAGGAAAACACGGGAAAACGCGTAACGCCGTTGTCAAGGTCGTGCCCTGTCGTGCCTGCAGCGGCCCGACTCGGAAATCCATCGTTTGCGTTTGGCCGTCATGCCTGTTCCAAAGTATTGCGACTATTACACATTTTACTATTCTCCTTCAAGCTCAACGCCGATATTGTGCTCCTCTGCGAACCGTCCCAGTCCCCATCTCGGTCTCACAGCGATGCACCAGGCAACCAATTCGCCGCAGCCCCATACAATACACATCGACCATAGCTTGCGATGGCATAACATGGCACACCGGATGATCGTGTCCATGTCGTACCAATTCCTCGACAACCGACTGCAACTCTAGCCCGCGGCGGGAGGCGGCTGGCCGCGTGATGAATGACGGGGAACTGAACCCGGCCCCTCGCCTATTTTTCTCCCCCGGTGCAGTGGTCATATTCCCGGATAGAGAAGAAGAGTATATATATTTGAAAGCGTACGTCTTCTCCTCATTCCTGTTTAAACCTGCCTCACCTCATAAAATAGCGATAAACTTGAGTCTCACTCTCGTTCCGACGCTCCTCTCGGTTCTTGAAGCGTGTATGTGCCTCTCGCTATGAAGAATTGGAGGGATCTGGATAAGAAGAGGGCTACGTTGGCTCGTAGATCGTATACCTGCACAGGGCCGTTTGTTGGGCCGACGAGAGGACGGTGTTCATACAGTCCATCGACGTTACGCTAAGCTTTCATGCCGATGAAGCACTTGTTACTCAACTATTACATACTCCGTCCAAGTGGCCATCCGACGAGTTTCAACACGCAATCGAGTTCTATTCTCCGTGGGATCTCGTAGATGTGGTCTTGCGCCGATCCAGTGGGTCTTTAAAGGAGCGTACAGAGACACTAAGTCCTTGTGCGACACTTAATAGCTTAATAACTCGCCTTCCGCTGATGCGCGCGATGCGCGCCAGCGCCACCTGGAAGCCTGTAAGAGTTGCGGAAGGTAGGGCGAACGTACTAATGATTTGGAAGCGGACCTTCTGTGATGCTTTATGACTGCTTCCCTGTATTAGCCACAAGACAGAAGTATTTCCCAGACCAGTTCTGGAGCAACAAATACACCAAGTTTGAGACAGCAATGCGGCATGATCCTAAGCAGGCTCACGCGAGGATCGAGTGACGGTGGTCAGGAAGCCTTTCAATTAAATCTAACGATGAGCGAACTAGTAGGTGTTACTAATAAGAACGCCGGATAGTAAATGACACAAAATATGGAAGAGGAGCAGTGATCAATCAATCCCACCATTATTTTCCCAGTGAGAAATGGCTACGGGATGACTGGAGAACTGCAGGTTGGATACGAACGA
>QLOU01009982.1:0-16654 GCA_003313715.1 Russula abietina
CCTGTCAACGCGGAATTCCACGCAGGCTCTGTAGCAGGAAGGTATTGGTCCAATATTGCCGCTATTGGTTAAATAAGCCATAGCAGTAAGCTTATAAGAAGGTACCCTCCCGTCCCCAAGTCCAAGTGCATCACCAGCCTCCAGGATTTACATAGCCTCCACATTCACAACAATGCTCTACAAACCCCTCATCTCTCTGTTCATCGCTTTCGCCGCTACGGGCGGTGTCGTCGCATCTACTACCCCAGTTCGTAGGAGTGGCTGCAACGCGCCCCTGGTAGAATCTTGCTGCGTCCAAGTTCAGAACATCCCCTTCGACGGTTTGCCGCTTTTGGGGACCAATTGTGTTTCAATCCTCGTCACAGACCCATGGTAGCTTTCCTTTTGTATTCGAAGAATACACCGTAGACTAACACATTGACATAGTGGGTCCTCAACATACTGCTGCGAGGCTGCGCAGGGTCTGTTCCCTTCTTTCCATTGGCTTTAGATTGCTTGCTAATGTTGATGCTATGTCCAGAGGGCGTAGTCAACGTCGGCTGTACCAACGTCCATGCGTAAATGAGAGCGCCCGGAAACCTACAAGAGAAGGGTTACGATGGATTGAATGGACTCGAATAGCGAACTGGTTCCTCCTAGCTTACCGCGCTTCTTACGTATCTGAAGTTGTTAGCTAGTGGTGTCACCATGCTTAATGTTGAAAGTGAAAATTTTGTGGAAAATACTGAGCAGTACGTGAGCAAAATCTAGACAAAGAAATGTAAAATGGACCATGGTTGACTGCCGGAAGAGAACGGGTCGTGGCTTACAAGGGCGGGCAAGCCGTGTGCGATAGAACTCATGCTTACACGACATATATGAAGCGCGAAAGAAGCTGCCGAGTGGGGCGAGTTGGGTAGGGAGAGGGCTTCGTCATATGTGCGCTCGCGTGAAGAGTTGCCAAGTAGGCAACGGCCGGTCGGGTCGTTGGTAAGGGAGAGTGTGTCATCGTACATGAGGCCATCCCGCAGCTTTGCGCTCGCCATCCGGTGGAGATTGCGGGGAAGAGCAGAGCCACCGCTGGCAGGAGAGTCGGGGCATGTGACGTCAATGTTGTTATTAGATACCTCTTCCCGGTGTAGCTAAGATAGCGGCTGAGAGATTGAGATGTCGTCCAAGGAAGATGTAATAATGGTCTTTTGTTGTTAGAGGGACCTTCGACATGACCGATTTGCCCATTGATCAACGTTGACTACAAACGGCAGCTAATATTGCAGTTGCAGAAACATCTTTTCAATTTCAATAATAGTGCAGGAATAGCAACGACAAACTGGCACCAATAAGGAATAGTAGCAACCACTTCCGGCCGTCGCGTGCACGACGACGCGCCTCACGAAGCTGAATATTGCCCTTTTCGACCATCTCGCTCGTGGAAATGGCATCCTCATATAACTGGTCCGAGACTTCCGTCTGTCGTGTGAGCTGCGCAACAAGCTCCGCCTGTAGAGCACTGATCTCCAGCAATCGGGCCTCGGCCTGCTGCACAGCCGCGAGGGAATCTTCAGCCGAGCGAAGAATCTGCTCATTTTCAGCCTCGAACTGCTGAATCTGGGACGCAGATAGTTCCACGTCGTCCTCATCGTCGTCCGACATGGCTTGGTCCATTTCCTCTGGCAGGGCTCGCTGAGATACGGCCCAGCTTCCACCCAGAGCAGATGATGCAGTTCCAAACCAGCTGCTAGAACCAAGTTGCGTGGTCTCTGGGGTTTGTGTGGTATATGTGCCTAGCAGCTCGCGAGCCACATCAGAGCCGAGTGTGCGGGTGCGATCGGTCTCGCGACGGACACGCTCCTACTGCATGTCGCGCAGTATCTGGCATGTGAGGCGTCGCGTGAGGTACTAGGTAACGCCCGCGCGATGGGCCGATACAAAGTTGGATGCGGTAGCGATACCGTCAGGCACGAGGAGGGTAGGAGGAAGGCGGTAAAGGGGATTAAATGGTTGAGCGACGCGCGACGCGCGATCTGTGAACAGACAGCTTTTTAAGGTATAGGGGAGAGACGAGGCGCACGCTTTTCCAACGTCTCCATATCGTGTACGCGGTCAGTACAAAGCGCGAGTATATTCTGCGCTTGTACGTCTATTTGGTCGCGATCGGCATTTGTAAAGTACTTGATATCCGTCCATGTATCCAGGCTAGTGGCATCAAGTGCGCGCCCTACCTGGCGTGTGACTGGTGGTATGCCCGCCGCACGGCAGCAAGCATACGAGTCAAAAAAAAAACCTTTTGCAGGTTCTCAGACGCGTGAGAATAGCAAACAAGAGACTCACAATTGCTTGTGGACCACCTTAATGTACGCCTACAGTACATGAATGGGGAAGCGCCATCTACAAAAGTGTCTCCGGGTGTTAGGTGGGTAGTCAGATGCGCAGGCACGGAGCATTGAGTGTGATCAATGTGCGATCCGGGGGCGCTCGGGCTTTCTGGCCCACTTGGGACATTCACCAGTCGCCGTCTCCGAAGATAGGGCCCGTGTGATATGGCCAGAGGTGGGTAAGGTGGCAAGTCAGTAGCGGCAGTTTCGAGCCTGCGAAAGCTCTCATCAGGGGGCTTACCGCTACCCCGACTGCCGACCTTCCGAGTCCATTTAGGTTCCTACCAGTCTTAAGATCCTATCGAGGGAGTTGGCCTGGGTGCCCCACATTGGAGGCGTACCCCATGAAAGGGGTACAAATGGCACGACCCCAGATAGACTGGTTGCGAGACGGGAGTGAGCGAGTGGGGGATGGGGATGCTTCCCATCCGGCTATCTGTAGCCACCTTCCCACAGGCGCAACGTGCCAACCACGGCCGTTTCCGGCACCCATGCGTGGCGGCGATTCTTCGGGCCCATGTGGTCCCCATGCGTCCAACACCGCATGGGACCCCCATTTCACCATCCCTGAGCAGGATCCCCGCGAGGCATTGATGGGATTTCCTCCCAAGATTTATTTTCCTGGTTTCACCATGGCTCTTGCCTTTCTGCTCGACGAGGTATCTAAAATCGCGCGGAATATCTTGTGCCATGATGTGTGAAGAGCAGTGAAGGCCGACTGTACGGCCGGTCACGCGGTTGACACGTGATGTGAATAATCAGGCGCGTCGATCGACAGCTGTTATTTCGAATTTCATCCACAATCCCCATGATCACCCAGCTTTCGAAACCCAGTTAGACTCCCAATGTCCATGTCCCAGAACGAAGAGGCTACCCAATTCCTCTCTCCCATTGCTACTCTGCATGGATTCATGGAGCGCAAGTCGGCTACTGTACGGCTAGAGACCACCGACAAACCGGTACCCTCAAATTTCAGGTCGCCGGCCCTTTGATTGTTACCTGGAGTCAAGAAAGATTCATCATTGAATGGATAGGTTAACCCCGTGGTCCCCAGTTGCACCTTCTTCCGTCATGACCGGATCATCTATCAAGACAGAGTTGACCAAGCTCGCCCGCAGTAGTACCGTATTACTGACTGATTGCGCACTATAATGCGACGCCAAAAATACATGCGCTATCAGGAGGAACGATCAAGAGGAGACGAAGTCTCGCTCTCCGATAGCTTCCGTAAGGGGTGAGAGATTTCACGTTGAAATGGAATCGTGGATAGATAGAAGCTGGATAACATAGAATGTGAAGTCAACGCATTTAGTCCCGGTCCTTCGAAGCTGTTCAACATACTGTTTCCGGGAGCGCAACAACGTAAGGTTAAACAGCACCTTGAAAGAAGCTTCTCTTGAAGGTTAGATTGCTGTCGTCCTATCTGCGTTTACATGTGCGGTAGGAGGCTGTTATTCTTCTGGTGCTACTTAAGGACACGACTGAACCGATTGATTTTTGGCAAACCGATACAGGCTATCTGTCATGGACGTGAGAAGGTCAACAATTATCAACTCCTGTCAACGCGAAATTCCACGCAGGCTCTGTAGCAGGAAGGTATGGGTCCAATATTGCCGCTATTGGTTTAATAAGTCATGGCAGTAAGCTTATAAGAAGGTAGCTCATTACCCTTCCATCCCCAATTCCAAGTGCATCATCAGCCTTCAGGATTTACATAGCCTCCACATTCACAACAATGCTCTACAAATCCCTCATCACTCTGTTCATGGTTTTCGCCGCTACGAGCGGTGTCGTCGCATCTACTACCCCAGTTCGCAGGGGTGGCTGCACTGCGCCCCTAATAGAATCTTGCTGCGACCAAGTATACGGCAGCCCCACCTACAATTTGCCGCTTTTGGGGGTCGGTTGTGTTTCAATCCTCGTCTCAGACCCATGGTAGCTTCCCTTTTGTATTCGTAAAATTTGCCGTAGACTAACACATTGACATAGTGGGACCGCAACATACTGTTGCGAGGACTCCCAGGGTCTGTTCCCTCCTTTCATTGGGTTTAGATTGCTAATGCTGATGCTATGTCCAGGTGGCACGGTCAACGTCGGCTGTACCTACGTCAATCCGTAAATGAGAGCGCCCGGAAACCTACAAGAGAAGGGTTACGATGGATTGAATGGACTCGAATAGCGAACTGGTTCCTCCTGGCTACCGCGCTTCTTACGTTATCTGAAGTTGTTAGCTAGTGGCGTCAGCATGCTTAATGTTGAAAGTGAAATTTTAGTGGGAAAATCTGGACAGAGAAATGTAAAATGAAACGTGGTTGACTGCCGAAAGAGAACGGGTCGTGGCTTACAAGGGCGGGCAAGTCGTGTGCGATGGAACTCATGCTTACACGACATATATGAAGCGCGAAAGAAGCTGCCAAGTGGGGCGAGTTGGGTAGGGAGAGAGCTTAGTCATATGTGGGCTCGCATGAAGAGTTGCCAAGTAGGGCCAAGTAGGCAACGGCCAGTCGGGTCGTTGGTGAGGGAGAGGGTGTCATCGTACATGAGGCCATCCCGCAGCTCTGCGCTCGCCATCCGGTGGAGATTGCAGGGAAGAGCCGAGCCACCGCTGGCAGGAGAGTCGGGGCATGTGACGTCAATGTTGTTATTAGATACCTCTTCCCGGTGTAGCTAAGATAGCGGCTGAGAGATTGTGATGTCGTCCAAGGAAGATGTAATAATGGTCTTTTGTTGTTAGAGGGACCTTCGACATGACCGATTTGCCCATTGATTAACGTTGACGACAAGCGGCAGCCAATATTGTAGTTGCAGAAACATCTTTTCAATTTCAATAATAGTGCAGGAATAGCAACGACAAACTGGCACCAATAAGGAATAATAGCAACCACTTCCGGCCGTCCCGAGCACGACGACGCGCTTCACGAAGCTGAATATTGCCCTTTTCGACCATCTCGCTCGTTGAAACGGCATCCTCATATAACTGGTCCGAGACTTCCGTCTGTCGTGTGAGCTGCGCAACAAGCTCCGCCTGTAAAGCACTGATCTCCAGCAATCGGGTCTCGGCCTGCTGCACAGCCGCGAGGGAGTCTTCAGCCGAGCGAAGAATCTGCTCATTTTCGGCCTCGAACTGCTGAATCTGGGACGCAGATAGTTCAACGTCGTCCTCATCGTCATCCGACATGGCTTGGTCCATTCCCTCTGGCAGGGCTCGCTGAGATACGGCCCAGCTTCCACCCAGAGCAGACGATGCAGTTCCAAACCAGCTGCTAGAACCAAGTTGCATGGTCTCTGGGGTTTGTGTGGTATATGGGCCTTGCAGCTCGCGAGCCACATCAGAGCCGAGTGTGCGGGTGCGTTCGGTCTCGCGACGGACACGTTCCTCCTGCATGTCGCGCAACATTTGGCTCACCTGCGTAAGGCGCCGCGTGAGGTACCAGGTAACACCCGCGCAATGAGCCGATACAAAGTTGGATGCGGTAGCAATATCGTCAGACACGAGGAGGGTAGGAAGAAGGCGGTAAAAGGGATTAAAAGGTTGAACGACGCGCTTCGCGCGATCTATGAACAGACAGGTTCAGCAACGCTGTAAGGTATGGGGGAGAGAGGAGGCGCACGCTTTTCCAATGTCTCCATATCGTGTACGCGGTCAGCACAACGCGCGAGTATATTCTGCGCTTGTACATCGATTTGGTCGCGCTCGGCATTTGTAAAGTACTTGATATCCGTCCATGTATCCAAGCTAGTGGTATCAAGTGCACGCCCTACCTGGCGTGTGACTGGTGGTCTGCGCGCATGAACGTCGAGGTATGCGCGCCGCACGGCAGCGAGCATACGAGTCAAGGAAGCAACCTGTTGCAGCTTCTCATACCGGGTGAGATGGGAAAACAAAAGTGGAGAACATGACTCACAATTATGTGGGCCTCTTTCATGTACGCCTGCATGAATGGGGGAGCGCCATCTACGTGAGTGTCTCCGGGTGTTAGGTGAGATTTCCTCCTTCTATTGGTTCTCCTGGTTTCATCATGGCTCTTGCCTTTCTGCTCGACGAGGTATCTAAAATCGCGCGTAATGTCTTGTGCCATGATACGTGGGGATCAGGGAAAGTCGACCGTGACATGAAACGTAAAACGTGAAACGTGATGACATTATGAGTGGCTGCAGGTTGACACGTGATGTGAATAAATGACTTGGCGCGCGCACACGTAAACGCCTTGCTATCTGATCCTCAGTACTGCCAGTGGCGGTTATCCGAATTTCTTCCGCAATCCTCACCCACCCAGCTTTAAAAACCCAGTTAGACCAATACCCATGTCTCAGAACGAAGAGGCTACCCAATTCCTCTCTCGCATTGCTATTCTGCCAAAGGGGAATGTCTCGCTTGATGCTGTCCTTCAGCCATCCCTTGACGACGAAGCCGAACTCCGCAAGTTTTTTGCTACAGACAAGGGAAATGCACGGCTCAAGGATATTCACGTTGGCCTTGTCGACATTTTTGCTGCGCCGAACGATATTAGAACTACGAGAGCACGTGTCGTCACTAACGATTCCGACCGTCACGGTGATGCTCAGCATGTCATGGCTTTGTCGGATGCCCTGAGACGCAAGGAAGGTTCTCCAGCAATGGTCGAAAGCCTCGAGGCATTCAGGAAGAATTGGAGTGTTTTCACGGAGAACTCTCTCACTCAGCTGTTTGATTGGAGCAACGTGATAGCCGCGGGGGGCTCCGTGCAGGCGTGCCTGATGCCGTTGCCAAAGGAGGCAATGGCTAGCAAAAGGGCTATGAGGAAATACTATCACGAGAAGGCTTTTCCTTCTTCCGATGTCGATCTGTTTCTTTATGGTTTGACGAGGCAGGAGGTGAGTCGTGCCACCTTTATGTGACTTTGTTCTGAGACATTATTGTGAAGGCTGAGCGCAAGATAGTTTCCATTTATGAGGCTGTTCGCGATTCTGTCCCTTGGGACGTCACTTGCGTCAGAACAAAGCATACTATTTCAATCCTTTGTGAGTGACACATGCCATTACTAGCAACAAACTGTATTCACAGAATGTCTAGCACAATATCCTTACCGCAGCGTTCAGATTGTTCTTCGGCTATACAGTTCTCCTGCTGAGGTCCTCGCAGGGTTTGATGTCGACGTAGCGTGCTGTGCCTATGATGGTGATCGTGTATGGGCGAATCCACGTGCCATCGTATCGATGATGCGTCAATCGAACACTGTAGATACGACGAGGCGTTCGCCGTCTTATGAAGTCCGGCTGGCCAAATATTCCTCCCGCGGTTTTGAGGTCTACATACCTGGGCTGAAGCGTAATGAGATTGATCCTACGGTTCGTCACTTTCACCTTTTCAGATCATCGCGTGGTAATTTTCGCCCAAGATATATGAACGTGCTGTTAGCCGTGTCCAGGGTCTCGCGCGCCTCCTCGCTATCGAGAAACTCGCCACTCCTGAAATACGTAGCCAGTACCAACAACGGCGCAGCGCCCTACGTGGTCGTAATAATTCCACGGCATATTCTCGACCCGGGCGAAGGTATAAGGGTGATCTCAAGGCAGATGTGGCCTTCAGCGGATTAGAATTGAGCCATTACGACATCGTCAACCTGCATGTCCCTTATGGTCCAGGATGGGACGCAAGGCGGGTAGAGAAGCTCATTTACAAAACTGTGAGTATAAACCAACGCCCATAAGTTTCTTTTGCTGATTGCACCCTCGCAGGATTTTGGTGCCAATTGTAAGCGGCTCATCGTCATACCTGGACTCGTAGTGACTGTCTGGCAGCCCCTTATAACCCTAAGAATAAGGATCGCCGGCTTCATCGACACCCAGCATTCTTTGGTACAATGGAAGAATGCATGGAAGACTGCTGCGAAGTACACCTTGCTTTGTGCTTGAGAGACGTTTGTTGATACCTTCCATTTAGCACTGTCCAGAACCCAGGAACGCAGATGAGCATGACTTACAGGATGAAGAGGACAAATCATACGTCCGCGGTCGCATTGCGTACGTCATGCTTTAGTTTTTCACACAATCAGTCTGTTTAAACTCGTCGGTAGATTTATCGAAGAAGATCCTGGTAGACAGAGCATTTCCAGTAGTTTCAACCCCATTGATGAAGGTGAATGGAGCGAAACCGCTTACATCCAAGCAACAGCCAAGTTCTTCGGCGCCATCAGCAAAAACGATATGACTACCGTCACACAGATGATTGAAGACGGCGAAGATGTGAACCGTCGCGACCACGTTGGGCGTACCCCATTACACGTCGCTATCATGTCCAAGAGTGTCGAATGTGCCAATATCCTTATTGACGCCGGTGCGCGTATAACCGCACGACTAGTTGGTGGACGCACTTCTTTCCACATTGCGGCACAGACAGGCCAGACTAGCCTTGTCAAAAAGATGCTCGCACGCAGCGCATATAACGAGGCAAAGTCAGCCGAGGAGAAACTCAAGGGAGAAGAAGCAGAAGAAAATCCGGAGGAAACTGAGCGTGTTCGGATGAGCAGTGAAGATGACTGGTCCTCTGAGTCCGACGACGGCAAGCCTCTCCCGAAAGCTCCCGTGAAAAGTAGTACGGAGAAGGATGACCCGTTAGAAGACGATAAGGAGAGACCGGACGTTGTTGATATATCTAACCCTGATTGGGACTTTGGGATCACCCCTCTTGGCTATGCTATCCTCTCCGGCTCTCTAGAAGTGGTCGATGTCCTACTTGTCGCAGGCGCCGATCCGAACCATGCGACACGCGCAAAGGATGCCGACCCTCTCCATCCGCTTACCTTGACGATATATACTCACGATCAGGACGAAGAGCGTGCTGTGAAGATCGCGGAACGTTTGGTCGCAGCTCAAGCAATCTCATCAGCTGCGGACAAGAACCTGCTCACCATTTTCCATCGTATGGTAATTGCAGGGAAGACCAAGATGGTGATGTCACTCCTGAACCGCGACCCGAATGCGAAGAAAGTACTCAATTTCCCTGCTTGGAGTGGGCCGTGGCTCATGTTTCCCCCCGTCTCATCCATCCTCTCTGGTGACTATGCTACGCTGTCTGTGTTGCTCGCCCACGGCGCCAAGTTGGTATATTCTCCAGAGGATGCCTCCAGGGCAGAGAGTGCCAAGTACGCCTTATTCTGCCTCTTTCCAGTTATGTTGTATTTATGATGATTGTCCCGGACTATAAGTAGGCGCTGGGGCCGCGTTACCTTGCCCGTCGAGGTTGCGCTCATCCGACATGACGAAGTCATTTCGCTGTTAGCTGCACTCGGTGCAAAGATCGACGTGACCATCAATCCGTCCAATTCGCATACTACTATGACCCTACTGGAGTGGATATCTGCAATGCTCAAGAAACTGAGGACTCCGAGCGTTTCGGGGATCACACAGGAGCCTCCCACTGGCAACACCTGGGCACAGTACCATGCCTACCTTGCTGCTGTTCTACCTACCAAAAAAGAGGAGTGCTCTGTCAAGCCTCAGAAGACACGAAGTATTGTCCTCCCTCATCTGGATGAAGAACACGTTCTGGCAATGACGGACTACTTCGCGCGCATGGAATCCACTCTGCGCACCTACAGTGCAACGCCTCAAGCGTCGCAAAGCGGTGAGATACCAACCGCACAGACCAGCAAACACCAACGCCGTTCTCCGCAAGGAACAGGCTACGCTCGCCACACTAAGTATTCCATGGTCCCAATCCCCGCTCACCTCAAGGTCTTCTATGACGAACTATATGAGGCGTGCTGGACCGGAGACAACGCAGCGATCCAGGAGCTCTGCCTCCCTAAACACCTTGGAGAAAACAAAGAGCCAATACAGATTTCCGTAGTGACTACCGCTTTTATTAATCCTGTGACTCCTGTTGACATTCCTTATGCGGACACGACTGGTATGTTAATATCAATTTTCCAGCTGAGGCTCGGTGGTTTACGCTTCCGTCGCAGGGTGGACTCCTTTTCTCGTCGCAGTGCACCGTCGTCACTGGGAAACCGCACGTCTTGTGATCGCAATTGCTACGGCTCAGTACCAAGCCTCTGGTGCTAAAACCCCACCTCTCGACCCGACAATCGATTTTCTCTCAGATGGTAAGAGCTACCCCTAGATCACCATATTCTCATCGGACTGTTTCCTTATTGTGCGTTTTACAGATGACTCAGAGGGGTCCTATGACTCGGATGAAGACTCAGAAGGGTACTATAGCCAGCAGAAAGAAATCGACTTTGTCGATCTCGCAGCGAGGCCCTCAGCCGTTCGTGCCGAAGTTTCCGCCAAAAAGATGCTCGGAACTAAGAGCGTGCTCCTCAAGGCTGACGGCAAGCGCGTTTATTACAATCCGCTTCAAAAAACTATAGATGAAAATGACCTCGAGGGGTTCGTCTGTGTCCTCGAGTTGTATAAGTTCGCCGGAGTGGCTCTTTGGCCAGATAACGCGGCTCATGGGCTAGTCATGAAGCTCGATCACCCCGACATGCTTGATGAACTGACCCGTCGAACGGGAGTTGGGATCCCGTACCCCTCTAATACAGCCTCTCGGAAGAATCCACATGCGCACTCAGAGCAGGCCGCAGAAGGACGAGTATACCTTGGGCTTAAAGTTGGCGGAAAGCGGCGTGCAGAAATCATGGAACAAATCCAGAGCGAGCACAAGGGCCTTACATATAACTACGATCTACTCCGTAATGCCATCGCCCTCGGTGCGACCAAGGTAGTCGAGTATCTCGCTGGCCCGCGGGTCCTTGCAGCATATACAGACTATGCGGCAACTGAAAGCGACGACATTGCGCAGTACCTGAAGAGCGTTGATAACCTGGAGACAGCCCTCCCGGGTCTCCTTGGCTGGAAAGTCGACGAGCTGAATGAATCACCACTCTTTTGCGCTGTGATCCATGACAAGCTGGACATATTGAAGCAGCTGATTGCTCTCAAACCAGACCTCATGGAGGAGGCCATTCACAAACGGTGTGGCCCATCATGAATTGAATTTAAATTCGTCAAGAGGTGCTAATAAGGTTGCAGAACGAAGTTTGTCGGCTTCAATGCGCTCTTGGCTGCCGCGTTTCATGGCTCTAGCGCGGAGATGGTGGACTTCTTGCTAGAGAAAGGCTGTGACCCGAGCGAGCGTGATGCTCGTGGGTAAGTCAAACGTTCTTATCTCTGCGCGATAAATTTCTGAAGGGGAGTTCGCAAGCTGGAATATTTATCACCTCGCTTGTCTATCCCAACATCCCACGAGGACGAAGTTTATCATACATATTCTTAAGACCCTTCCGGCGGACTTGACCCATGAGTTGATGGCACAAAAGTCCAAGGATTCTCTGAACACGGTACAAACTTCCATTTGTCTCGTGTGATGTTATGTAGCTTACCTGGCGCTGTTCTAGCCTCTAATGTTGGCCGTAAAGCGCGAGTGTACTACAACTGCCCGAGCCATCCTGGAATTTGGGGTTGACCCAGCCGTCATTCTACGGAAAGATGCCGACGGATCTATTCCTCTACATGTTGCAGTCCAAAACACGAACACGGCCATCGTTGAGCTTTTTCTCCAGTACGGCCCCACAGAACAACTTTATATAGAGAACAGCGTGGGACAGACGCCACTAGACATCGCCAGCCTCAAGAACCTCCTACGTGCAACAGCTCACGTCGATGCTGGGCCGCAACCTCAGCTATACACGAATATAGACATTCAGTTGCGCTTGCTGACAAACGTGGCCCCATTCGATGTGGAGAAACAAAAGGTGGAAATCCCGAAGCTGCGCACGACGTTGGACGCCCTCCTCGCGGACGGTCACCTTGTACGCGACACCAAACTAGCAACTGAGCTCCTCTCTTTCGCGGACCACCTGGAAGGCAAACTAGCCATAGAGATGGCGAGGAAGAGTGCTGCAGGTAAGGATACCGAGGGAGGAGATGGAAATGAGGGCAACCCTGTGGCGCCACAAGGCACCCCGGCAAGCACATACGCCTTACTACGAGATGCGATGGCAGCGCGACCTCGACACCACCGACAACTTGTGCATTTGGAGGACGTACAGCATTCCGTAAAGCGGTGCCTGGCACAAGAAGCTGAGAAAGCCCTCCTCGCTGCGACTCAGTGGATATCGAAGAGCGACAAGGAAGTTGATCCCGAGCAACAGCGCATTGCAGAGTTGGAGTCACGAAGCATGTTTGGATCGGCGTTCACGAATCCATTCGTGCCTTATGTGAATCTCTTCGGCGAGGATCGGTTCTGAGGGCGATTGGAGGATCATTGGTGCCGGTGTGACGAGCCTCTGGAGTCTGGATTGTGTCAGTAGGAAGGCTCCTGTGAGAAAATCACTACTTGGTGGTGGTGGTAGCGATTCAAATGCGCTTCGGATACTCCAAAACTTTGTGCAAGCAGTCCTCACAATAAACCTTGTTTTTGTTGTAAATGTTCTTGTTTCGCTCTTTTTGCTCCGAACCAATCTGAAACGAAACCAGCCCATGGTCTACGGTCCGAATACTCGCCGTTTCATCATTGTGTCACGTGTGCTAGTCACGTTTTCACACTTAAGTCCGCAAGCGCACCCATGTTAATTAATAAGTCCTTTCGTACAGTTTCAAATTACTTATTCTTATTTTCTTTCATCCAGAGCCATGTCTAACGTATCGCAATCCAACAACGACAACACATCGTAAAAGTGGTCTGGCAATAATTAAATAACACGCCCACACTCATTATAGATACTGTATATCTCGTTCAGTTCTCGTAATCCGCTTCCGTGTTCCAAGCAAGGAGTGGAAAGCACATGAAAAAGAAAAAAGAACACAAGGGTGAAGACTAAGTGAGAGCACGAAGCCGAGGTTTGTAGCGCGTAACCTTCACTAACCTGTGCCTGTAGGATTGGCGCCTCTAGATTCTAGAGTATGTCTGTAAAGATCGAATTAAAGGCTACATGAACGTCCGCATCGGAGAACGGGGAGTCATGCATAGGTGCCGATTCCGGGCTAGATGGACAACGCGTAGCAGCTGACCCGCTCAGGTGGTAGGGTGACGGCAACCTGAAACGACAGGATGGTCAGAAATCAAATGTCACGTGGAAAAGCCTTGTTCGAACCAAAGTTGCCCAGTATCCTGAAGGGAAATGTCAAAGTCGTTCATTGGTTCGGCATGCTCCACGGTGGACATCGTAGCGAGAGGGTAAATGGCATCGGGGAATTCTGATTTGTTATAATCATGTTCATCCATCGTCACCTTTTGTTCTACATCGACGGCCTGCGAATCGTAGGGAGACCACAGCAACGATGCGAGAGATGGGATTTGCGACGTCTGGACGAGAGATAAGCTGTTGTCCACAGACGACACAGCGGGTGGGGAGACACTTGTATCCCCCGCTGGAGCAGGGGAACGCGCCGCCAAAGGATTCGGCTGGGATTCAGCGCAGTAGTCGGCCAAGGGATCGATGATCGATTGGACGGTAGAAGCGGAAGATGCTGCTTGACCACTCGACGACATATTTGGTTGGTCCTGTTCAACGGCAGGTGAAGCCGGCGGTTGTTGTGGTAAGAGTTCTGTGGGCCTGAGGATGGCGGCCCTGCGACGAGACCCCGCAGGCTTGCCTAGTATCAAATCGGGGTCGACACCTGGATGGTTCTTCCGGAGGTGGTTCCCGTACTCGTAGGGGCGACCATATCTGAAATCGCAAAGGAAACATTTTTTGGGATTGTGGACTGTTCGAACATGTCGTAAGTAGTCTGCGCGCCGGGTGTAATTTGTGTGGCATTGGGAACACCCGTGTCGTGCATTAGATTTACGGATCAGCGTCACGATGCGGCCTGCGTTCTGTCGGGCATTAACGAATGAGGTAAATGCATCACTATCATCACGACTTCCAAAATAAATGAGCTCCCGCAGTTCGGGTAAAAGCTCAAGGGAGAGTTCTCCGTCCTCCAATCGTAGACAATGAGAGAGTTCTTCGACGAGCCCATCCTCGACGCGAAGGGTCTTCACGTTGATAAACGACCTAAGAAGGTTGCGCCACTTGATACGGTCGATATCATTGTGCTCTTCAGATGATTGACTATGTACCTCGTGTTCAAGAGTGAGGTGCTCCACTCCAAAGAATACTTGGCTAAGCGCATTGGAAATCTGTGTCACAGAAGATACCTGCCAGTCAAGGTGCCAGGATTCAACTGTTACACCAAAAGCATATGTGTCGGCCTCACGGAAAGACATCAGCACACAAGTTTCCTTGTCCTTGAACATGATCTTGGCATTGTCGAACCTAAGGTTCTCCGCTGTGTTCATAAACTGCGGGAAACGTGGGATGGCAAACGTGGGTTGCTTGAAGAGTCGAATTTGCAGGTTTTCGAGGCGAGGGGTCGTGATCCTACAAACAACCGCCTCCAAGTATGCGCTAACCCCTCGGAACCAGAACAAGCGAAGGTTAGGAAGTGTAATGTGTGTCGTGGTTGGCGGATGTGTGAGGTTTCTCTTCACATCACGGTTGCGAACAGGGAATTGAAAGGTGATCTCGAGACTCTCTAGCTGGAGCATAAATGAAATCGATTGCAGTAGTATATTTGGTTGAAAGTAGGCGGATGGGTGTGTTATTGTAAGACAGAGTGTGACAAGGCCCGCGGCAGTCGGGTGTAATCGAGATCGTATTGAGCAGGAGAAGCCACGCAGCGTGAGGTGACGTAGATGTGGTACTTGGAGTGTTTCTGGGAGCATCAAGGCCGTGTTGTCCTTCAGTGAAGGGTACATGATCAGGTATTCCAGGATCGGGAATTCCTCATCGAGTGTCATGGCAAGCTTCTGCAGATTCTGAACAGGGAAGACAAAGCGAAGGTGGCGGACGCGATGACACTGCTCTAGAGCAAGCGATATCCCCTCTTCATCTTCTGCAGTGATGCCATCTTCACTGCCATAATCAACGGTGAGCGGAAGGGGAGGTGAATGTGCAAGCATGTCTTTGACGGGCGTGCCATTTGTACAGGTGAGTGAAAGACGCAGGTAGGATGGCGAACCAAGTGTGAGGTTTCGCCATCTTCGGCAAACATGTGCGAGTGTGTACCACCAGCGTCCCTGGTCCCATCGCACACTCCCTCCTAGGAAACGGTCTAGGTCCTTCTCGTCTTCGCCTAAAAAAGATGGCCGACAGAAGTAGAATACGTTAAGGAGTGAATCATCATCGAGGGTATGGACCGATAAAATATGTGAACTATTAATTGCTCATTAATCACAGTTTTACTAGCATAACAGCCTGAGGAAACGTACCTAGTCGATAAGTGAAGAGCCATGTCGGCAAGCAAGTGTTAGATGTGGGTAGAGGGGGAGTTGGCCTCGTGTGGTCCCCGTGTAACGTACATGTAACCCTAACGGGAAGCGCTGTCATTGGAGACGGACGAGCCTCTGGATCATGCCGGTCAGAAGGCTCCTGTTGGAAATTTGCGACCGTAGCGATTCATCTGTGGTTCGAACATCATAATGGTTGTGAATTCGCAGTAGGCTTTTTTCCAAGAAAATATTTTGAACCATTTAGGTAATTTTTACTTATGCTGTGTCACGTGTGCCAGTCACGTTATCACGGAAAACCCGACTAATAATTATTTTCTTTCATCTGAAGCCATGTCTCAGTATCTACAACACGTAGTAAAATGGTCTGTCAAAATTAAATAACGCGCCAACACTCAATACAAATACAGTATATCTCCTTCAGTTCTCGTAACCCACTTCCATATGCCAACCTCGGGTTCGTGTTCTCATTTCGTATTCATCATTGCGTTATCTTTCCTGTGCACTTCACCCTTTGCTCGTAGCCCGTGATATTCTACTACTCTGTGTCGATCGACGTTGACATCGGGTCTACCTCTAGCGTATGTCTGTAAACATTGCGTTAAAAGCCTCGTCAATGTCCACGTCGGAGAACGGTGAGTAGTAGGTGCTGTTTCCCAACTTTCCGGCTGACAGGCAACCTGACAGAATAGAAATCAAATGTCACGTGGAAACGCGTGTTCTAAACTCAAATTGGTCAGGATCCTGAAGGGAGATATCGTTCATTAGTTCGGCATGCTCCACGATGGACAGAAGCAGGGGGAGAGGATAAGTAGGATCGAGGAATTCTGATCCGCGAGCGTATTCACGCATCGCCGTTTGCTCTACATAAACAGGCTGCGGATTTGGGTGATCTAGCGTGAGAATCACGATAGAGCGTAGTCTTTAGGCGAGCGAAGGCGCGGAGCACGTGGCCATCCTTTTCCTCATCCTTGCCATCGTGCCCGCGCACCCAAGCTCGTTCGCTCACTCGGTTTCTTTTCCAAAAAGACACAAATAT
>QLOU01009985.1:0-27044 GCA_003313715.1 Russula abietina
TTCCAACTTGGTCTTACTTCTGATCATGCTCGTTGGCTTGTTCATTCTGCGTCGCCACGGCGGTGGCGTGTCTGGATTGTCCCGCGTCCTCTGGAAACAGGTGTGGAGATTCTCACTGTCCGTCATTTTTCAAACTCGTTGATGATATTCTTGTTTTGGCTTTCGTAAGGCGGTCATTTGGCTCGCACTTGCCACTACTACTGGGATTCCGCCACTAGTAAGCCCGGCTACTCTCTTGGTCCCCCGTTTTGCTTATCTTCTCTTCACTCGTAGGTGCTCATGTTGTTGAACTTGAATAGTAATTTTTTCCCATACCTAGCAACTAACCATAATAGCTAACCATTGAACCCGATTCTGTTCCTATCAGATCATTTGAACGTCGTACGTTCCTATTGTTATTTGGCAAGGAAAGACATTTGATTTCTTATTCCTTTCTGTGCCCCAGTTGTTCGAGACTCCCTGTCTGATCACAATGATAATCGCTGCTACGCGGATGCACCGCTATCTGATAGACTTCGCCTCCAAACCCTACTTGTACGTAATATCTTCGCTTTTTTCCTTTTCCTCTCCGCTTAGTGGGATCAATGCCATTTTAGGGAACATCAGAACCTCCAAGTGAGCAAGCTTATATTCGCGAGGACCAAGCAGACAGACACGATACCAACTACGTTAAATCGAATTGAGGTGACCGTCCATACCGCCTTCGAGCAGGATTTGGCACCCAGGAAAAGCGATGATTACTCATTTGACGTGAACACAAATGAGAAGGGGTCTCCGACAGGCCCGACGAATGATGATGACTCGTCCACCATCATCAGCACGAGTGAACGCATGTCTCGTATCGTTGGTGATTCATCAAAGTCGAACCCCTCTCAAACATCCACACACCCCTTGCCAACCGTCTCTCCATCTCCGCAGGCACAAAGTGTCTGATGTTACTCGGGAACCATTAATTTATATTGTACTTGTCGCTATAAGATCTTGTTACTAATTGGCAAATGGTATAACAGGGAACTCATGAATAATCAATGGGAGCGCTCGTCAGCGAGAATATCAGAAGGACGAATCCGCTCTCATGATGGGTACACATCAATTCCACATGGACACGAGAGTAGGCGCCCAAGTCAGCTTCTATTAACTTACCTTTTCCATGCGTTCACGATTGTCTTCGAAATCCAAATGAGGGTCGTTCCGTATACTTTCTCAGGCTGTAGACACAGCAGTCATAGCTATCCAATGAGTAACTAGGTCAACATCTCTTTTTGAGCCAGGGACCGAAGTGACATCTGTCAAAATTTGCAAGTGTTTTCATTACAGTACGGTATGTGTATGTTGGAAATAGTGTTTTTCGGTCCTCATCACACGTACTGAATCTGCAACTGATCGACAATGGTGATAAGAAAACAGGACGTCTGACCCCACACTTGTCCGATCACAGGATTCAGACCACATTTGGAACACCTCATCGTCTGACTCCGAGTCTGGACGTGGAAAATCATTGATACACGTCAAGTTGAGCGTTGAACGTTGAGCATTCAGTAATGATCGCGCAACTGTTTTCAATTGGAGATTCTCTCCTCCGGCGTGTTCCACGTTCGACCCTGACACTAATCCAGCGACCATTTTCCGCGCTCACACGGCGGTCTGTACCCACACCCACATCTCTTCAGTTGAAATTGACAGGAAAGGCAAAGCATCATGAAATATACAAACGTAGAAGTGGATCGCTCCTGATTCGATCAGCGATCCAAGCAGCGATCAGTCCTCGGCGGTCACTTCCTAAAGAAGAAAAAAATATTTCCCGCGAAGTCCGGTCGGGCCGCGGCACTGCGAGGGCAACGGGCAACGACAATCCTCCATGACGCTCGAACTCCGAGTCCCGGCACAAGTTGAGTACATTGGGTTCCCGAAACCTCTTTTGCATCACTGGCTTTGACTTGTCGGAGAGTTGTACAACGCAAATGTGTCAATTTTTTATTATTAAGATACTGTGTAAACAGCCTGTCGCCGCGCTGTTGGTGCTTTTGGTGTAGTTGGTACGTATCGTTGTTTCTTTTTCTCGAAATCTCCATTTCTGATTATTGGCACGATGAATCAGCTTCTTTTCATGTGTGGGGAAAGGGGGAAAGTGTCACGGTGTTTCCCATCGACTCCTTTAAACACCGGGAAGCCCGGATCGTCGCCGGGAAATACGGTCTACGGCTTCGTTCCCCTACTGCTACTTGGCGACAGCCAGTCGAGAGACGGAGACACGGCGTTGGATGTGGGGGCGTGGAATCTGCTTCTGCGTGTCGCGGATAGCCGGATAAACCGTACGTGGTCTCATCAGATCGGAAAGGGTTCGGTTACTAAATGGCGCAATGAATAGCCTCGACTCGGAGGGACTGCTTGAAAGCAGGATGCTCGACTCGAAGACAAACTCGACTTCGTAAAGTTACAGAGAAGTCACTAGGTACACAACTCAATCAATGATTCGGAAGCCATCTAATTTGGCTTACGGGTGACATGTTCAAGTTTCAGTTGCTGGCCAGTGCCTCACCGGCCAGGGACGATTGATGTGAACGTTTTGTGACACTAGATATATTTATACCATATCGGAGGATAGTGACTATACTTCACATTCTCCTTCCCTGCACATCCACCCTGAGTGCTTTCCAGGATGAATAACTTCATCGAGCCCCAGATTGCTGTCATAACGCCCTCACAGGTTCATAGTGCGTAAGATTTTGCTATTGTTCTTTAGGGCATGGAATGTTCAATCGTCCGACTCTATTAATAGTGGTTGCTTTGAAGCTCTGGCATGCCACGGGTGCTCTTTATATGTGGGTTTTTTCCGTTTTCTTGCATGTTGCGCAACTCAACCCTCCCTGTGTAGCTGGGAGTTTCTCATTACCCTTGACTACGAATGGGGCGTTATTCGAGGCCGTTACCCCTACCGATGGACGATATGGGTTAGTAATGATCGATGTTATTTACCTGCGCTGCGTTTAGACTGATTTGTTCATTTGGTAGATTTACTCCCTCGCACGTGTGGCCGCTCTTTTGGCTGTGATTCTTCTCATCACCGTAATGGACATTACGACCAAAATCAATTGTCAGGTAAGTACCGTGTTCTACGCTTACTCACCTGGGCTCTGACCTGCCCACGATTTCAAGCTCTGGACCGTTTCTTTGGTTGTGGGTACACTTCTCTTATGCGTTTTCGTTTCCGAGGAGAGAACGCTTATCGCCTTGTCGCTCGTTTCCTAGTTCTTTTTATGTCTATCTGCGATCATGTCTTCGTTTTTGATCGTTCTTCGCACGTACGTCGTTCATCTACAACCACACAGCAACGACGATTTTCCTGAACCAGGTTCTCATCATTAGCATTGCGATTTGGAACGGAAATAAGGTTGTGTTGGTGCTGGCAATCACTATATGGTGCACCAATATTGCGTTCCACCTCCAAAGTAAGTCCCTTCCCCCTCCACGCAGAAGACCTGGAATCTCATACAAACATGGGCCGGACAACACAACAGCTGTCATAAGGGTGAATAATAACCAATTTCTTTCGTTATTCCTAGTTTTCCTTTAAGGGCTTATCCCATCCGTAGTATCGCACTGCTTGGGTCCCTGCACACCTCGACTGTGAGACCGTCAAGCCCGATCCAAGCTTACTTGGTTTCATCCCCCAAATAACTTCCGACATGGTTTTGTTTCTGATCGTGTTCGCCGGTTTGCTCGTCATGCGTTATCGCAACGGTGTTGGGTTTGGTCTGACCCGCCTCGTTTGGACACAGGTGAGATGCCGACGGTAGTTCTTTTAATTCGTGATGTTTAATCTTAACATGTAAGGGAGTCATTTGGCTCATACTCGGTTGCGTCGCTGACGTTCCCCCTCTGGTAAGTCCTGGTAATCTTTAGTCTGTCAATTCTCCCCTCTTATTCGTATCCCATTTACATCGTAGGTTCTCACATTGGTGCATTTGAATGGTATCCATCCTTCACCCATCTATCTCCGATAGCTGATCATTGAGCTTGATTCCGTTCCAAATATTAGATCCATTACACGCCGTACGTCACGGCGTTTCGTTGTAATCTCTGAGGGGAGACTCTTGATTTCTCAATTATTTTTTCAATTCCGCAGATGTTCGAGACACCAGGCGTGATCATAATGACAATTGCTACCACGCGGATGCACCGATCTCTAGTATACTTCGCCTCCGCAGACGTGTACGACTATTCACTTCCTTCCTTCTTTTCCCTGCTCAGTACGAACCCGCGTCATTTTTTTAGGATTCGTGATAATCATGAAGCGAGTAGTAGTCTCGCATTCGCAAGGAGCAAACAGACGGACGCCCCATCGACTGTCCCGGATCCAGTTGAGATAGTCATGCACCGTGACAAGGCAGGCTCAACGAGTGGCGGCGACTCGACCACCATCTTCAATACAAGTGAGCAGATGCCTTCCTCATATCGTTGGTGCTTCATCAAAGCTGATTATGGCTCCAGAATCCGCATGGCCTCCGCCAGCCTCCTCTTCATCTCACAGTATTCCGCAAACACAGACCGTCTAGCGCTGCTTCGAGGTCATTGGCATTTTGTTGTACTTGTCGCATTACAGTAAGAATTTGTCGGGTGCCGTCGCCGCGCCGTGTGTCATCGACTTCGCTTTTCATTGGTAACGGCGATTATTAAGTGACACGAGGACCCGCTGGGGAGAACGACGAAAGAATCTGCCCTCGAAGCCTCAACGTTCAACTGAACCAGGACCAGGTTGCTTAAGGACTCGGAGGGTGGACCGAGACGCGTTGCAGTCTTCAGTTGACGGCTCGTGAAAAGAATTTCCGCATAACATCCTATTTTGTTTCAGTGGCTCTCCTAGAACTAGGCTATAAATGAAGTACCACCGTTCCCCGTTACATTTTCGCTAAAGGACGTCCAAGGTCTACAGTAACTTAGGAGTTGCAGCAGCCCACCACTGCAGCTTCAATTTGATTCTAGACGGAATGAACAAAGTGATGTTGGACAAGTCCGTTTCCCTGTCTATACCGAAAGAAAAACGAAGACGTCCAACAACTTTCGCATAAACCTTTGAAAAATGGTTTGGATTTATCATGTCCAAAATCTGCGGACGGAGCGCATGGCGCTCTCTGCGACGCCCAGAGGACGTGCTGTAAGGAGCGCGTGTACTGCGTGTGCCCAACGGTCCCATTACCTCGCTGTCTTAATTCACCTGTGCCCGCAACGACCCGTGCCACACCCATGTTGTGTCGAGGTTAGATATGAGACAGAGTGTGTGTCCGCGCAAAGGGAAAACGTTCCTACCCAAGTCCGCAAAAATGGTTGCACGGGCCTGCCATCGCGTCCTCGTCGTTGGCCGCCGAGGACATCAGTAAACCTGCACAAAACTTTTTTGGCCTTGTACAAGCTTGTACAAGCAAAAAAAGGCGGAAAGTGTCATAAGTGCCAAAGTAACCTAGGTTTTTGCTAAAAGTCAATTTTGGGGTATTTTATCCATCAATTGAAAAGTTGAAAAAGTTGAACAAAGCAGCAGAAACTCATTCATTTTAGTGCATTTTTTACATGAGTCAATGTTAACTTTTTCACTTTTCCACTTACTTACTTGCACAACATCAGGAAAAAAATTCCAATGGTAGAATGTCACATTTTATGTAAATATTGTATGTCTCTGTTGTCTCTGAAGGCTATGTAGAGCAAAGTAGAAACTGACATGCTTACTCAAACCTAGTAGAAACTAATGCATTTACACAAACCCAGTAGAAACTGATATATTTACACAAACCAAGTAGAAACTGATACATCTACACAAACCAAGTAGAATTGACACAATTACTTACTCCTATTGAAAATTATTGTGTCTATGTAATTATCATGTATTTATAAGTACTACAGACAATACAGAGCTACAAATGAGAGGAGAGAACAATAGAGATAATCCTACTACACTTTAATACCTTAGAGATAGCATGTAGTGCTTAGACAATTCACCAGGGAAAATGAGACTTAATGCAGCTTAATGTCCATACCCACTAATATTACATTACAAAAAAATCATATTATATAAATCAATAACTTGTGAATGGCTACACTTATCAAAATAGTTTCTTAAGTAATCTTTTAGCCATTAGTACATTCTATTTGTATAAATATTTTCATGATTTTATCTAATTTATTTAAGCAATTATTGTGCTTTCTTTTTTTAGCTGAGCGCAAATCAAGATAGCTATTAAAATATGATTAAACACCTTAATATATGTTTGCCCAGTTGGTGTAGTGGTCAAAAGCACTGTTGGGCATTTGACTATGCAGGCTGTTGGTTCAAATCACCAAGTTGGTAAAATTTCCCAAGTTAAAATTTCTCAAAGTCAAGTAGATAAGATGAATAATAAATTAAGATAAGATAATAATAATAAAAATAAAATAGTAAATAATAAGTAATTCAATAAAATAAATAAGATAATAGATAAGATAAGATAAGATGAAATAATAAATAGTACTAATAAAAAAAAGATTTTTTTTTGTGATAACTAATAGTCTATATAGAACTATGTAAATGATTTAGGATTTACTGATATCTAATCATTTCTATTGTTTCTATGGAATAGTGACCATTTCTACCAGCACTATGTAAAATTGGTATGGTTACTAAACAGGGACTTGTCTCTCAGGTTATAGTTCTATGTAGCACTATGTAGGATACTTAGCCTAGTTTTTTTTTCCTGATGAAGTTGAAAAGTTGAAAAGTTTTTGTACAATTTACTAATGGAACAACGACGCCCATTGCCAGTTGCACCGACCTGGTCACCACCATCGGGTAAATGAACATGGTCGTGGAGGTGGGGCTAGAGTTGCGTCGGAAGGAAGATATTAGAGAGGGTGAGGAAGCGGGGGCCTGTGGATTGCTGGGGTATGTGAAAGGGTCCGGGTCATCGTAGTGTAAGCCAACCAGGTTGGGACGGGGGGTGGAGGAGACGAAGGGGGTCCTCATTGGGGGGTCAGGCATAGACGGTAGGAATAGGTTGCGAAGAGGTGCTCGGGCAGGACGACGAGGGACTTCGCACGACCTATGAGGACCTTGTCCCACATTCTTGGCGAGCTCTTTATTGAGCTTTATTGGCTTTTATTGCTGTCACTTTTTGTACTCAGCTAGAGGCATTTTTAAGGCGAGTCCTGTGGACAGGGCTTGAATACAGTGTCCAGTGAGTCCAGTTCCCGCGTGCATCAGTGCACCACCCTCTCTATCTCCGTGCTCTCCCCACGACCCCACTTCGTTCATCTCCTCACAGTAGCACTCTGCAGCCTCTCGTTATTTTCACCACCATCAACACATCAATGCATCAATGGCCACAGCCATAACACCTTCCATCAACAATGGGCACAACAATAGTTGCATATAAGAGGCGGAGAAATACTGGTAAGGAAATATAAGAATTGTGAAAGAGCAAGTGGAACACTGCCTAGGCATGAAATCAATGTGGTGTTCAGGCATAAGCTCATGTACAGTGTACAGCACATTGGAAAATGGAAATGGGCTGTGCATCTGTGCTCGTCCCCTGCACTCCCAAAGTTCAAGATGAAGGAAAAAGAAGATGGAGTCATTGGAGTCATTGATAAGATGTCAATATATAATTTAAAGGTATTATAATAAAGCTCTAATAATACTATAATATAAAAATTATAACTAATTATTGGATAAGACAATATGTTAAAAAAATATTTTAAATATTATAGAACTTCCTACTATTTATCTCTAATATGTAATTGATAATCTACAATTAGATCAATATGAAATTATATTGAAATTATAAGTTTACATGTAACTAGTTTAAAATTACTGAATGTTCATATAAGAGTAAAATACTTTTTTGGCCCTGTCACATGTTATAGAGTGGTTATCAGTATCATATTAAAATAGCTTATAACATTTGATTAAAATGGTACAGTACTATAAATATAATTTATACTTTTAATATATATTTGATATAAGCATTTGTAATTAGACTAATACTCAAGCAAATTGAGAGTTCAAATTTATAAGTGTGAAAATTTCCAACTTGGATCAAATGTAGATTCTTAGCATCAATGCCTGAGCCATTGTGGCCCTCATGTTATTTTTGACATGATTTTCTTAAAAGTCACTAAAGGTATGCCTATAAAAATAATAAATAATAGATAAGATAAGTGTAAATTATAAGTAAAATAATCTAATATAGATATAAATAAATAAAAGATAATTAATTAATCAATAATTATATAAGAGTGCTTTGTTATATTAGAATTTTTTAATTTTTGATATATAAATTAGTTGCATATTAGCCTTAAATATATTGCCAAATAATAATATCTAATGGCATTTAATCAAGCAAATTATATAGTATCTCAATATATAACTAGTTTTATATAAGTTTCTAATTATATTATTAGTTTTATATTGGTTAATTATTATTACTCTAAAAAAAATTTCAAATAATATTGCTTTTATTATAAATAAAAAAAACTAATCAAGTAATTATTATATTTTCTATTATATGACATTTTCTTTTTATAAGGTTCACAACTATGTAACTAATTCATTGTATATGCATTACTCCACTTATTATATATAAGTTATCATATATTGCATTATAATTTTTTAGCCCTTTTGCTAAAGTATTATTGAAGGAAATATCTATACTTTTTTATTTTATTTTTACTTCTTTTTGCTCTTACAGTATATATTACCTCTTACTTTTATTGTTTCTTTAATTTCTTAATTTATTTTCACATTATCTTCTTATCAAAAAGAAATATTGCTGCCAATATATACACTATTTAAAAAATTACAAAAAACTATAGAGTTATTAGAATAGTAATAATATTACAATTCAATCACATTAGATAAATGCAATGAAAGCAAATATTAATGTAAGTTTCTTAAGATTTTTTTTAATATTGCAATTAAAAACTAAACTCAGAAATAATAATAAATAGTTACACTGTTATTTTTAAAGCTAGATGAAAAGTTAATAGTAACAAAGGTGTCATTTTAATTATATATGATACTGGCCATATATAGCATATAGTATATTTATGACCTATTTTTTATAAATGTGAATATTTCTACTCTTAAGGGCAAGATAATTGTACATCAAGTCTACTATTGTTTTGTATTTGCTCTTTATTACTTTAACAAATGTGGATACTTATTATACATTTGTACTTATTTTTTATTATTTTTTTCCTTCTCAGTACACTAATAATTATGTATTTTCTATTAGGTACCTTAAATAAGTCAAATCTTACACTCAGATTGTATAAGGTTACTACTTTATTAGATTTAAATATTGTCTAACAGCCTAGGTGGACAATCACTATGTTAAGATGCATGGATATGAGGCCCACAGATCAACTAACTAGATTACTAATCTGTGTCTCAGATGTTCGACTGGAGCTTCTAGAGCATCAGATCTGAGAAGCACATATGCTCAATAGTTTATGCACGTATTTCACTATATAATTAAGGACTAGTAAATCTTTGTAGTAATTAGATATATGAATATAGGATACATTACTTATGATAGACAGCTCATGCTGTGAATGCTTCTAATAGTATTTAAATAGCTAGACTTGTAGATAGTTACTTTAGTTTGTTATACTATGACTGAAGTGAGTACAGTATCTTATCTTATCACACTCCTTAGCATATGTTAACTTACGATCTATTAGCGCTATTTACTAGGTATGCTATTGCAATATAATTCATTATACTATGACTAAACGCTATCTACTAGTGTTACCTTAAAGCCCCTTAATAGCTATGCTTCATTACACTATAATGTGTATTATATACATGCTTGCTTGATAAATGTAGACAAGGCATAGTATTAGACAAAGTTCAAATCTAGTTCTGAGACACCTTTTCTTCTTAAAAATGCTTAAAAATGCTTGAAAATGTGTTTTAAGAGAAATTGAGTATTTTATAGGTCTCGGAACCACATTTTTCTTGAAATTTTTTTTGTATTTCTTTGAAAATTATCATCTTCTAAGTATTTTATTTTTTTTCAAGACAATTAAGGGAAATTAAGAAGCTTAAACATTTGCTAATGACTATTCTCCACTGTATAAACTGTGGCCAATCCATGTCACATCAGTAAACCCTGAGTTGTAGTGAGCCTATTATATACCAAGTTTATGAGTTATAATGCAGTAGTTACTTCATAGCATCATTTTGTCAAATTTGCTTATGCAGTTAGCAACGTATCATTCTGAAACCAGGACTAGGACATTTGCACACTCTCACAGAGTGTAGGAACAGTGCCAATTTATATACATGCACTCATTCACAATTATGCTCCCCAAAACAATATCTTTCTTTGGGCTGCTATATACAATTACAACCAACTGGCTGGGTGGTCTGGGCCACAGCTTTTGATGGCTAACTACACCTTCCATATGCATGTGGCACATTTCAGTGTGCTTGATAAATTGGAGATCCAACTGCCGGTCATTTATAGTTCCATACCCACTTCAATTGCCATACTTGAGGTTCATAAAAGGAAATTCTGCCAAGCCCAACCATGTCAACACATCATTATGCATCAGTTAAACTTCAATATAACAACTTTTACTACAACCCCTCCATTGGTCCATCACCAAATATTGTTTCCTTCACTTGCACATTGTTACAATGAGTCCCTCTTTAAAGGTCAGCCTTTTTCCTTGCAGCTTTTCTAACCAAGGAAATGTGTGCAGTGATGGTGTGCTCTGCTAGGTCTGCCGTCATCAATGGCATCCAGGCCCAGGTTTACATTCTATCTGTAATTTAATGATGGACAATATTAATTATTGCAACTTTTGGGCAGAGCAATCGTATATGTCAAGTCTTTCTTGATCTTGTGAATGTTCAATTGGAAAAAGTCTTGCCACAATGCAGGTTCCATTCTCCGATTTGACAAATCTGCAATCCACATCATATGTTGAAACACTACCTGTCATTCCCTATTCATTCCTATGTAGATGTGCCCACATCTGTGAAGTTTCTCATTATATGACATTCCATTTCTGGGGATGCAAAAGCTTCTTTTGTCTGTGACTCATCTTGACTCCCTTTGTGTTAAGCCCACAGCAGAACTTAGAAATGTATAGTATGGGGGACTGTTATTACCCACTCATAAGTAGCGCAGGGCTTGATACCTGCTACTATGATTGATAGTACAGAGCTTAATATTTGTCACTATACTTAGTGACCTTCTGATCGGTGGACTTGATATCGCTCAAGTACTTAAGCGTTGAAGGGTTGCCTGCCTTTAAAGGCAACTGAGAAAGATGGAAGAAGTAGAGAGGGTTCCGATTAGTGAAGTCACAGGGAAAATCAATAGTATAGCTGCGTGTTTAGCGAAGCTGAAGTTGGGGTTCAGCGAAGCTAAACTCTATCCTTAAATACACATGTTGTACCCTAATCTAGTACTAAGATCTTCCAATGGGATTGCTCATCCCATCCAAGGGATCTCAAGTGATCCCGATCACATCGAGATCACTAGGGATCCTTTGCTAGGGTTTTAACTCCAGGCCTCCTGGGGTTTTGATTGCATCAACCAGCATCAACATATACATTAAAGATCAGTGATGGGATTGGGAAATCAGATCATAACCAGAAATGATGAAATCGGGGGATCAGATTATAACCATAGATAATAAGTACAGTAACACTTAATTCGGCATACAAGCTAGCCATGAAAAAGGATGTAAAAAACTTTTCTTCGTTGTCCCTGCCATCTGCTTGTGGACTCCCTTGCCAGGTGACCCCACTTGTCTGCTTCCCAAAGTAGATGAATGGGTCACCAAGCCCTATGGACTTGTCATTTTGCCTCTAGTCATCTGCAAAAAATATTCAGAAAATTAGCAGCAGCCAATGAAATGTAGGAGTTATTGTATTCTATTGCCACGGCTTGTTGGACAGGCAATATTGCTTAGGTTGCCTTACATAGTGATACGCTCTGTGAGGCGTTCAGGCTTTAGCTGAATTTCTGGCCCACTTATACAACTTGGTTTAAGTTTGAGTGACTTGGACTATTTGTAACACGAGCACTCAATTCTATAGACTTCTATTGATGCTTTTAGAAGCCTTCTGAACAATGTATTGTAACGCGTTGTTCGTATTTCTAAGATTTGTTACCTTGAAGTAACCGTGGGAAAGAAGAGAGTGAAGAGATTTTGTTCGAAGAGTATAATTGATATGGAGAACTTCAGAAGCGTTTAAGAAACACAGAATATGATTCAAGAGAAGTCTGAAGCTTCTCCGGTATCAACTACAGGGCTATTTATACTCGAAACAAATGAAATCTATCAGGCAAAGCCAAACAGGGCCAAAAGCGCGATATAGTGGACACCTCTACTCACTCCTAAACGCGTTTTGGACACATCTCCACCATAGAGCTCACCATTCCCTCTGTATGGGATGGCAATGTCTCGGAAGGCTTTATGAAGTCTGTATAGTACTGGAACGCAATGACTAGTCCGAGAAGAAGGGCGGGCTTTGCTAAACAAAGCACTCCTTCTGTACGTCCAGATCTAGCTGACCCTCTGCTAAACGGAAGGGTTGGTTAAACGTGGTAAGTACTAGGCCTAGCAAAGCTTCTATGTTGTAACGGAACTTCCAAATTATATCGTAATGAGTCACATAAGGGGGCTTCTTGAGGCACACTTGTATAGTAAAGCAGACAGTACAGTACTCGGACAATCGAGGCGCGATCTGTATAGTAATCGACGAATGTAGGTAAGAACCTGTTATAAGAGATCTAAGAGATCTGGGCTTAATGTGTATGGTCGACGGGTCACCATATCAGTCCACAAGTCAACACAATTGCACATAGCGAGAGCAGAATCGAAAAGAGAACAGAACAGTCGCGTTTGTCCAGCAAACCCACTTTGGTAAATGGTCAGCCCCCTTTCTTCTAGGGATTCACTGTCCGGTAACACATAGCTTGTTGGGCAGCAATATTGCTTGAATAGCTAACCTGGGAACTATATTGTCTTTGTAGCTTATGCAGGACACTCTGTAGCACACACTTTCTTGGGACAAGTTAACATTGTGTTACATTTTTTTAGTATAATTCTACATATTCTACATATCCAAATGTCATCTATTTAAGCTACATCATACATGGCTCTTGTCACCTGGAAACGAGTTGAGTAGTGAACAAGAAATTATTGTGGGGTGCTCTGTGCTTGTAATGCAATTGAGTGTTGTGCTATGTGCTGAGAAACTGCATGAGGTATAGTGCAGGGGCAGGGGCAGTCACACGGAGCACCATCAGGCGAAGCCTGTGAATCCAGCCAGAGAGGTGAACTGCACGTGCAGGTAGGGCTCTCATGCTTGCTGTAGCAATCTGTGTAAGTGGTGGTCACAACAGGCCCACTGGTTGTGAGCTTGCTGCTGTGAGATGGAGGTAATCCTTTGTTGTCTTATTGGTCATGAAACACTTGCTGAGTTGCTATTGGTGTGAGCCTGGTTTGTCTGCAAAGAATCACCAACTTAACTATTGGTTGAAGGGGGCAGTGGGTGGGTATAATTATAAGAGAAAAACCAAAGTATATATATGCAAGGAGCTGCTGCTAGGCAGTGTGAAAGTGAAAGTGGATGTAATGTACAGTAACTTAAGGTAAATGATGCCTTGCTTCATCTGGCCATTATGATCAAGATCACACTCCGATGCTGTGCGTCTGTGCTTAAACCACACATACAATGACACTTCCTTACAACAAATCCAACATTCCCTGGTGCTAAAAAGCAGTGCATCTGTTTTGAGATTTGTTGGAAATTCTGTTTACTCATCCTATTTCTTCTTGTTCTTGCTTTTGCGACTTATTGCTGTTCTGCTTCCATGTGAAATATCGATTCCCATTCTGAAGCTTGTTGTCGCTGTCGATCCTATTGCAGGGGCTGCAGGGCCACAAATGATTGTGACTCTTTGATAGTTCCCTCTCCATCCTCTATCCTCTCCCACTGCCAGCTTTCCTGTAGAAACTACTCTAACTTTGTCCACAACAAGTATCAGTCTGCCTGGCGTATTCCACATTCTGAGTCCATTGCAAGCCTTTCTGTCATCTCTACTGGGTCACCTGTTATGAACGGACTCTTCATAATACACACAGCAGCTTATCACAAGGGTGACTACTGTGTGGCTTGGATCTAGAGTATAGAGATTAGATCAATGTACACAGATACCTTAGTGTAATGATCTAAGTAGCTAGCTTAATCTGAAGCTAGATCTTATAGCAGACTCTTATCTAAGAGCGTGAAGGGCTAGGAGTAGACTCTAGGGGTCTGAGCACGTTAAGCAGCAGCAGATAGGTTTATAGTCCTGATTCTACAACAAGAATTGGCAGTGCGTTAAGCAGCTAAGTATATTCTTATACGAGACCAAGTCTGGCTTGTCTCGCTGCAACTACTGGGTTTATATACACAGGGAATAACTCATTCTAGTGAGAGAATGAGTCTACAATGGTGCGATTCATAGACTAATTGATAGCAAAGAATAGAGCGATGCGCACACAAGTATTGTGTGATACATGAGTGCATAATGTGTAGTGATGATGTAATAGTGTTACAAGTATGGCATATGGGAAAGCTACTTGCCTAAATGAGCAATCATTGTGTGCTATAGAAGAATGGCAATCAATAGTAATGTGATCATTAAGTGATCAATTACTTCTAGGAAGTCTGGTAATAAGTGATTCGGTAATACACATATGGTACGAATTGGGTAATAACTAAGGTACGTGGGCGCTAGACACTTAGACATGAAATGAAGCGTAACATCACCAGTCACTTCCATAAGATCCCTCCATCTCTCTTGCCAGGACCTTCCCCCATTCATTTGTCAGACTCGCTACTGACAACGTTGCTTCTGACGTTAGTCACTGAGTCGACCCCAAGCATTCTTACATGCCACCTCAATTGCAAATATTGCATCAGTGGTTACATCCTGCCTTGGGCAGTATTGGTCAAATCGGAGGAATGCAGATACAGTGGCATGGCGGGTCTAATATTCTTGGCCAGGGCTAGCCTATTGGTACTAAAACTACCAACACCTATTCAGCTGTCACTCCCTTACCAGCAGCAACACCAGCACTAATCACAAGCTACTATCCCTACTCACGTGGGTTTACCATTCCCTCAGTAGTTACAACTTCAGTCACAACTTCAGCTGACACTGCCACAACACCAGCTGCAACAACTTCAAGTGCAGACACCACAAGGCTCAGTCCAGAGGCACAGTCAAAAGAGCAGAGGTACATACCGCATCCTTCAAATGTTTTTTCTTCTTTGCTGATGCAGGAATTGTTCATAGCCACGATGCAAGAATGGACATATGTCCATCAATGGCATCTGGCTCTCTTAGACAATTGATTGGCTGCATGGGCTGCTGTACACACTGCTTATATTCACCAGTCATGACAGTATACCCCGTCATTGCTGTCCTTGTCCCAATCGACAATTAGACCCAATTTGGTGACCAGCATATCACTATTGACATTGAGTCACGCCATCTCATCCCCAATGTCTCCAACTCTGCAAGCCCTCACTGTGCTCTGCTGCCTGGAAATCTGCACCCAATCAAGAATGGGGGACCCATACTAGCATCGGCACCACAGTTGAAACTTGATGGCCTTATGTCTAGTTGGATTCCTGTTTCATTACCAAGCACAGCAATAATAAGGTTCCCTCAAGTCCCAGACACCCCAGTTCCTGGTCAGAAACAATGACTATAGATTAGTAAGTCACACTAAATTTATTGGATGCTAGTGAAATATTATAACTTTAAATTCCTGACCTTGACAGCTTTCGATGACTTCTGATTCATTTATTCAACCTCTACTGTATATAAGCTTGGAATACTTTAGGCTCACATTTGGTTTTTTTTCCTGACCTTCTCTGGTGAGTCCTGCGACAATATACTTTTCACACTCATCCCCTGCTTTCTTCTCCTTCACTTCCTCAGTCTTTCTAACTGAACAGTTGCCAAAAGCAGTGTGAGCAACGACAGTCATGCCTTTGAAGAAACTTGTGGGGCATACACCCTTGGTGCAGTTGATGATTTGCGTTGGCAGCATGAATGTGCCTGGCAAAATATCCTCACAGAGGAAATTGATGGCGCTGAATGTGAGGAGGGCGTGCACACATGTTAGGGCTGAACAAAAAGATGTGAATGCCATGTGTGGATGTTACTCATTGTAAGCAACTTTGGTTGCTTGTTGCCAAGCACTATGTACTGACATTTTGATGACTACCACTCAGCTGTCCACCTTGGCATCAGTTGTTATGATGGGCTCTATAGGCACATACAGTGGGTCAAAAAACTGTCCCAATATTTGGCTGTTTCGAAAAGAGTGAGTTGTAATAAATTGAATAAATTACATAATAATCTGAAAATAATATATATTATATTTTCACATCTTGGCTTTCGAACAAGCCCAAGGTCATGTGATTTGGATTAGAATTGATGTAATGGCAAGCGAAATAAAATGCTCTATCATTGGGACAGTTTTTTGACCCTCTATTATTTCACCAATATACCCTTTATTTTAACCCAGGTCACTATAAGACCAAGTCTAAAATTTACCAACAAGGTCATGTGACTTTAGTTCTACAAGTCTAATGCACTGGATTTGCTTCAATCACCTTATTTTCTCTTTATAACCCCTATATATCCTACATTCATTGCTTGGCACTTTTTGGTTATTTTTCTTATTTATAAAGGCTATTCAGTATATCAAATCTAGTCTACATACACTCTAGACAAGTCTGCTATTAATAAAAGCAAGAATAAAAGTGATTAGAATAAAGAAAATAGCAAAGAAAGCCATTTTATGATGCAATTAATAGGGTAATTTTACATTAAATTACTACTAGGAAACTCAATAATGCTATTAAGGCCACTAAATCCAATCTCAACATTATTCTGATCTATTCCAACCCATACATTATTATGTCACAAAATTACTTCCTTTTCTACATTTAATAGCAAGTAAGATAGTTATGTCTCAAAGCTATATTTTTTCTATCTTTAAATGTAGATCTTTTTGTTGACCCAATTCTGTTTAGTTTAGTTTAATATAACTATAAAACCTCTTTTTTAATTTTAAACAGTTCAATTTCCATAACATTGTACAAATTAAGACAGTTTTTTTAATATCACCTCTAATATAGAGACTATTTATATTAATAGCAGAGCAAACATTGGTTATTACAAGTATATTTTTAATAGATTTAGTAGCCTTAACAGCATTATTGAGTTTCCTAGTAGTAATTTAATGTAAGATTACCCTATTAATTGCATCATAAAATGGCTTTCTTTGCTATTTTCTTTATTCTAATCATTTTTATTCTTGCTTTTATTAATAGTAGACTTCTCTAGAGTGTATGTAAACTAGATTTGATATACTGAATAGCCTTTATAAATAAGAAAAATAACCAAAAAGTGCCAAGCAATGAATGTAGGATATATAGGGGTTATAAAGAGAAAATAAGGTGATTGAAGCAAATCCAATGCATTAGACTTGGTCTTATAGTGACCTGGGTTAAAATAAAGGGTATATTGGTGAAATAATAGAGGATCAAAAAACTGTCCCAATGATAGGGCATTTTATTTCGCTTGCCATTACATCAATTCTAATCCAAATCACATGACCTTGGGCTTGTTCGAATGCCAAGATGTGAAAATATAATATATATTATTTTCAGATTATTATGTAATTTATTCAATTTGTTACAACTCACTCTTTTCGAAACAGCCAAATATTGGGACAGTTTTTTGACCCACTGTACTCAAGCTTCGTGCTTTTATCATCCCAGAAACACTAACTGGCCAATCTGGTGCAGCATCCTGATAGGACATCAACATATCACAGAGGTGCTGCAGTTCAGCACCTCAAAGCATGTGTACTGGGTGACAAGTGCCTGTGGATATTATCTAATGACAGACTTGTAATTAGGGTTAAGAAGGAGGCACTTTGTGCTGGTTTTCTTTTGCTCTTTATACTACTGGAGTGATCATGTTATTCATGTATTATGTAGCTTTGCCAATAGGATTCAGTTACTTTGTAACACCTGCAGTAACAATATTGTTAAGTTTTCAGAGTGATAACTACAGAGTCTACTGTATTAGTTGGTGTGTAATTGTACAACATTGCTCAATGGAGATGTATTGTAAAATGAAAGCAATATAATATGATGTATTGACATAGCTCTATATAGCTGCCTTATACAAATGATACAATAAAATATTCTACATATTGTTTGCTAGAAGCTACTATTTACTACATATCATTTGTTGAAGTGAGCCCAGAATGAGGCAATGGAGCACCCGTCAGAGCACCCATCCACATATACCTGTCGTGCATATGAACACACACGTTTAGTGTGTGTCACTTCACCTACAGTTTATATCTAAATACATGTATTATCTATTCAGTAGATGACACCTGTTAATCATGGCCTGTCATAGTAGCTTTGGGCACAGTGCCTAGGGATCACTATAGGCCACCCTGGGGTTTTTTGAAGTGACCTATACCCACCCGCTGGTGCTACCCATGCCCCGCACCAAGGGTAAGGGTTTCCTGCCCAGCAAAGGGAGGGTTTTCTCATGGAAATCCACAACTTTGGAGGGTTCCCGCATGATGAAGGCTCACAGATTGATGTATTGATGGACTATAATCACACATATTCACATCCATGTAGTAAGTAAAGTAAATAAATGATTAGTATTCTCAAAAACTATTCCAATACTTTAAATACATGACATCATAGTGACCATACAGCCTACACAGATACAAGTCCTCTAGCCACCCTATATGTACATGTGCACCATCATCTTCCTATGTGACATGCAGCATTGACTGCCTCTTCACTTCCCAAGTTGATGAGGCAATTGTTGAAGAGTGTATTGAGACACAAAAACTTGGTGGGAGATGGTGATGGTGACACAACAACCGGTGTTGACTTTATAGCAAGAATGGTGCTTGTGGCAACACTAATGGATAAGGGTATTGGAGAGGTCGCACGCGCACTTGGAGCGAGGGAGGTGCTTGCAGGATTGCGCAAAGGGGCATGTTGTTGTGGTAATCAGATTGAGGTGCATGCAGGCATGTGGGTGGGAGAGCGATGGTCGACACATATAACAGTCGTCAAACATGAGAAACTGCGAGGAAAAAAGAAATGGAACAAAACAAAACAAAACATGTACAATTCAAGCCTACAAACAAGCACGATGCCCTGTGAGTCAGGCAAGTCGAGGGCATGTCAACTCAATAATGTTGGGAACAGATGCAGGATGATGACAAGTACGTTGTCTATTGGTCGTTGAGCTGAAGGTCATATGTGAGCAACAGAGGTTGAGTCACTTGAGTGGCCATAGAGGAACACATGTGGGCCATGTGGCCACTAACCTGCACAGTGGTGACAGCCTGGATGGCAGTGACTCCACTGACTTGACACTTGAGAGAGTAATGTTGAGCTGGAGAACTATGGCTGCAGGTATGGGCTAGCTTCAGAGGTTTGAATGGCAGTGAATTGTCAGTCTAAAGGATAAATGCATATAGCTTGGGACGTGTGAAGGCGATACGGCGTCCTTGGTGAAGAGCATGAGAACAAGGGACCAGTGTAGAGAAATATGATAATTGACACACCACAAAGCCTTGACTTCTCACCTCAGTCTGACCCGATTAAGATGAGTTGGGCTATGTGCAGATGAAAGCATCATCATTACAAGTGAGCTTTTGTTGATGCATTTGATATTCCTTGGATGGATCGTAGAGGAGGAGGGTGCATGCTTTGGGCATCATGCCTTCAGTTGAGAAGGTGAAATATCTGAGAAATAAAAGCATTGAGACATTTAATAAACTCACTGGTCACCCCATATTGCATTCCAATGTCCAATTCTCGTAACCTCTATGCGGTTCACCATCAGGGCACCTACTGCCCACATGATTCAGTTGTTGTCTGACTTGCATATGCATCAGAGCACAGAGACGTTTGCCTTTATCAGGAAAATCTAAAACTACTTATTTTGTCTTAACTTGTCTTAATCGGTATATTAAGTAAATTTAAGTAAAATATAATTAAGACAGCTGTTACTTAAATTCAGTAGAGTCGTGTTCTGAAAATGTACTTAATGCACTTAAATTCAGTACATTAAGAAACTAAGCCCCTTTCAGAAAATTAAAACTTTCATAAAAGTGATATACTTCAATTACCAAACTAGATAATCAAATAAGGCAAATAAGCACACTAAGGATCCAAGCCACTTTCAGGAAATTACAGTAAAGTTTTATAAAAATAATATATTTCAAATCTAAAATAGGAATACAAATAAAGTAACTAGGCCTCCAGCCCTTCACACACTGGACAGTTGGCAGCAATGACACAGTGGTTTATTTGTGGTAGTTAAGAACGTTAAGGGCTTATGAGATAGGTGATGTGATGTACCATGGGGATGTGAAGTCGATGATGTCACATTCTGTTACCATCCGTCACCCCCATGTGAGTTCTCAGACATTGTATGCCAAGGATTGCATGCACGTACTGATAGTCTCCCTGCATTAACACTTACTACACACCCTGGTTTGCAATCATGCTATGCATAAGTCTCTTGCTAGCAAATTCGTGCAACGAGAAGGTAATTGTGACTGCATCATCAGGAGCATTTGGTGGTAAGACGAAACTGGTGATATGGGGAGACACTTTGCGGGAAAGTCCATTGTTATTGCACTGGGTGATGGTGTGCTGTGCGAGAGAGTTGAGGGAGTCAATCACATAATACACATGCAATGCCATTCAACTGGAAACAATAATCAGGGTGGTAGCACGCACTAGGACACGACTGTAACTCATGCACAGAACCGTCTGTGAGGCCAAGCTCAGCAGCAGCATTGGCGTGAGGAGCACGACATCTGAGAGGGCAATGGCCATACTGCTGCCGGTGAGCGGATGATGCATGCTCCACACTCCACACATCGACAAGGAGGATAACCCTGCTGAAACGAGATCTTGCTCCTTGTTTTTTATTGTGCACGCATACTACTTTGCGAAATTGCTTGTCACATTTACACCTACTCCATGGGGGTAAGTAAAGTCAAGGAAGAGGGAAACATAACTTTCTTTAGAAATTGAGTCTTGTCGCAAGAGTTAGCCCAACAAAAGGAAGTTTTGGAAAGTCGAGTCCTGGACTATCGAAAGCCTGAAGGCAGGTGTTACCGGACAGTGAATCCCTAGAAGAAAGGGTACTGACTGTTTACCAAAGGGGGTTTGCTGGACAAACACGACTGTTTTGTTCTCTTTTCGATTCTGCTCTCGCTATGTGCAATGGTGTTAACTTGTGGACTGATATGGTGACCCGTCGACCGTACGCATTAAGCCCAGATCTCTTAGATCTCTTATAACAGGTTCTTGTCTACTTTCGTCGATTACTATACAGATCGCGCCTCGTTGTCCGAGTACTATACTGTCTGCTTTCGTTGACTACTATACAGATCGCACCTCGTTGTCCGAATACTGTCTGCTTTACTATACAAGTGTGCCTCAAGAAGCCCCTTCATATGTGACTCATTACGATACAGTTTGGAAGTTCCGTTACAGCATAGAAGCTTTGCTAGACCTAGTACTTACCACGTTTAACCAACCCTTCCGTTTAGCAGAGGGTCAGCTAGATCTGGACATACAAAAGGAGTGCTTTGTTTAGCAAAGCCCGCCCTTCTTCTCGGACTAGTAATTGCGTTCCAGTACTATACAGACTTCATAAAGCCCTCTGGGACATCGCCATCCCATACAGAGGGAATGGTGAGCTCCATGGTAGAGATGTGTCCAAAACGCGTTTAGGAATTTTGTTCGTTTCGAGTATAAATAGCCCTGTAGTTAGTACTGGAGAAGCTTCAGACTTCTCTTGAATCATATTCTGTGTTTCTCAACGCTTCTGAAGTTCTCCATATCAAATATACTCTTCAAACAAATCCCTTCACTATCTTCCTCCCCACGGTTACTTCAAGGTAACAAATCTTAGAAATACAAACAACACGTTACAGTGCATTGTTCAGAAGGCTTCTAAAAGCATCAATAGGAGTCTATAGAATTGAGTGCTTGTGTTACGAGTAGTCCAAGTTACTCAAACCCAGACCAAGTCATATAAGTGGGCCAGAAAATCGGCTAAAGCCTGAACGCCCCACAGAGCGTATCAGCAGGGATGTTCACCCCAGGCCCAGTATTTTCCTGCACAGCTGAGATTCAGGTGGATCAGCCAGTTGCATGGGTAAGTGGAAGTGAGTAAGGGGTAAAGAGGTGAAGAATAGACAAATCACTTCAGCAACGTGTTGGAATTCTCATACAAGTGGAGCATGGTGCCTATCAAACCAATGGCCATCACAAAATGATGCAGGAGAGGAAAAAATATGGCCAAAGCTGTGTGGGATTGTGATGGAGTGCAAGCAAAGGGAGCAATATTTGAAGAGGGAGGCTGGGGTTGCAGAAGAGCATTGGATTGCAAAAGAGTGTTGAAGTTCAACATTCAACTCACGCATAATGCGTGATGTGTTGTCGTATCGATGGTTGGACTTAGTGGAATTTCCATGCTAACTTGAAGTTACTAGCGGCTTCCCCTTCAGTGCAATCGATATATTTTTCCTGAACCCCAAGACATCTCATTTGATATCTTTCTTACAGCCCGCTGCCTCCACACATACTTCTCAGTACTGAGCACAAATGCACGATTGATGAGAGCCAGTCAAATGAGTCACCAACTCACCATCACCTATGTCTTCCTCTTCCTCGTCTCCTTCTCTAACACCGACAGCAATCATATCCATATCAGTCACTGCATCGTCTCCATCCCTTTCTCCGGTCTGCTCCATTGCAAGTTCCATTGTAGACGGCGCTGGCAACACTGTTGCTGTCTTCTAGATCGAGATCAGCTTCAGTCACACTAGGACACTCTCCAGCATCTTGACGTCCTCCATCTATGCAGATTTCCAGAGCTGTGAGTTTTCGATTAGCTGCATGCAATAAGACTTAACGTTACTCCACAGATCTCACCAACATATGTTTCTTACCCAGGTTACCATCAATGCTCGCTGACCCCTCCTCCACATAGCCCACACTCTCCGAGTTCTTAGGGTTCCAGTATATTATTTTTGTCATCTTATCATTCTGATGACCTTAGCTTGATGGAATCCGAGCCGTTTATTGAACAACCACCTTCTCTCTCATGGCCGATGAGTCATATATGGTGGTGCAGTTAACAGTGCCTCCGCCTATCTACCCATGGTTCGGATATCAAGCTTCAATACAGCCAAATGCTTTACTAGCCACCTTATCCCACTAACAACTACTCAGATCTGCTCACAATCTGTATACCAGGGAGACAATGTTGCATTGCCCTATCTAATCCAAGCCCTCCGAGTCAACATGCACATCTGTACACAGGCAAATGACACCACGTTGCCTACACACAAGCCCTCGATGGAGGTCCTCTCAAGCTGGAGGTGCATCTGCTGACCCTTTGCATGTATAAACACACTGGAAAGCTCTTAGCTGGGTTGCAATGAACCCACATTCTTTACAGGTTTACAGGTCCCTCGGAAAAGCACCCTTGTGCAGGAAGGACGACACCGCGCCTACACACACAGCAACGACACACACATGCCTACTGCCATCCAAAGGCATCGCATGTGCATTGTGATCTGGCCAGGTTTGTGCAGTTGATCGTCCCTCTAGGCCCTCCTGCACGTGCCAGAGAGCACAAGGTGAAATTTATCTCCACTTCGACCCAAGCACACCCAGAATCACCTGGCACAGAAGTCCTTGAATGCTACATCGCCACACCTCCCTCCTCCTTTTCTTTTCCATGACTGACACACAATCCACCCATAAGGACACACCTATGATGGCCGCTAAAAACCCAACATCACACGGATCGGCATTGTCCTCCCCCTTCTCCATGCGCCACACCTCTCTGCTCTCCGATATGCTGGATATCCGCACCACCAGTGGTCTACTTCTTCCACGCTTGGTAATGCCAAGCACCACTCTTTCTTCTCACCCCCGTTGCCCTCATTGTCGAGTATATGACATGGACCACCACCACCACCACCAGTACTGCCTGTCCCTGTGCCTCTTGTCCCTGTTGCCCCAACTCCTGCAGGCAACTGCATTGTGCTACTCTGCAGCATTCAGAGTGGTACTCACTTGCATAAGACTGTCACAAGTGACTACAGTGTGTCTGCTTTCTCTGGACATGTTGTTGGGAACGTTGCGCCACATCTGAATGTTCTGCACTCCCGCCATCCCAAATGTTCCACCTGCTGAAACCTCGCATCCTAAAGACAATATCTATCAAAATCGACAGTCAATAGACTGGTACATGGGGCCTGCTGCAGACCAAGGCATGCGCATGAGCCAAGAACCGAGATTGCCCCTGATGAAAGAGTGGGACGATGACGAGGGCCACAAAAAGATTAATGGTCATGTGGAACCTGTGCCAATCATCCAGGTTGTGCACTCAGAAGAGTACTATAGCCCTTGCCATAGCCCATATTATATTACAATTACCTTTAGTTTGCTTATTCTACTTATAGTATACACTTTGTCTTAATGGCCTTAAAATTACTTTAACATTAAATTTATTAAGTCAGTCTAAGGAAAATTTGAGTACTTAGTTTCTCTTAGCTGTCTTAATGCAGACTTAAGAAACATAAGTGCACCTAAGCAAACTTAAGTAGATTTGGGTTTTCCTGATGCTTGGAGAAAGAGTACTATGCATAGTGTGATTACGAAGTCGGGATTGAGGGCAGAGCATGTTGGTTATCATATGGCATGGAAAGTCAGGTTTGAGGGACTGGAAAATGACCAATGATGTCAGTCACTTTTGAGAAACAGGGATTCTGGCATACATATAAGAGAATAGCAAGTGAGTCCATGAGGACAGAGTGTGTGTGAGGTGACCTAGAGAAGGAGGGTATTATGGTTAGAAAGCTCACGTATTGCAGTCAAGTTCTAGTTGCTGAATGCAGTTCGTGGATGGAGGTTGCGTTGAGGGAGAAAAGAGAGATATCAGAAAAGAGCGAGAAGAGAGAGGTGACAAGTCCACAGTGCTTGGTGGCCCAGTCGTCTACTTTAGGAAGCAGACGAGTGGGGTCATAACAAGTCCACTGTGCTTGGTGACCCAGTCGTCTACTTTAGGAAGCAGGCGAGTGGGGTTACCTAGCAAGGGAGTCCACAAGCAGATGGCAGGGACAACAAAGGAAAGTTTTTCACACCCTTTTTCACAGCTAGCTTATATGCCGGATTGAGCGTTACTGTACTTATTATCTATAGTTATGATCTGATCCCCCAATTCCATCATTTCTGGTTACGATCTGATTCCCCGATCCCATCACTGATCTTTGATGTACATGTTGACGCCGGTCAATGCGATCGGAACCTCAGGAGGCCTGGAGTTAAACCCTAGCAAAGGATCCCTAGTGATCTTGATGCAATTGGGATCACTTGAGATCCCTTAGATGGGATGAGCAATCCCATCGGTAGATCTTAGTACTAGATTAGGGTACAACATGTGTATTTAAGAACAGAGTTTAGCTTCGCTAAACCCCAACTTCAGCTTCGCTAAACATGCAGCTATACTATCTTCTTACCCCTGTGACTTCATTGATTGGAACCCTCTCAACTTCTTCCATCTTTCTTGGTTGCCTTTAAAGGCAGGCAACCCCCCGACACTTAAGCACTTGAGCAATATCAAGTCCACCGATCTTGAGAGTCACTAAGTATAGTAACAGGTATCGAGCCCTGTGCTATCGACCATAGTAGCAGGTATCAAGCCCTGCGTGATACGCTCTGTGAGGTGTTCAGGCTTTAGCCGATTTTCTGGCCCACTTATACGACTTGGTTTGAGTGACTTGGACTATTCGTAACACGAGCACTCAATTCTATAGACTTCTATTGATGCTTTTAGAGGCCTTCTGAACAATGTATTGTAACGCGTTGTTCGTATTTCTAAGACTTGTTACCTTGGAGTAACCGTGGGAAAGAAGATAGTGAAGAGGTTTTGTTGAAGAGTATATTTGATGTCAAGAACTTCAGAAGCGTTGAGAAACACAGAATACGATTCAAGAGAAGTCTGAAGCTTCTCCGGTACCAACTACAGGGCTATTTATACTCGAAACGAACGAAATCTATCAGGTAAAGCCAAACAGGGCCAACTAAACACGTTTTGGACACATCTCCGCCATAGAGCTCACCATTCCCTCTGTATGGGATGGCGATGTCCCGGAAGGCTTCACGAAGTCTGTATAGTACTGGAACGTAAATAACTAGTCCGAGAAAAGGGTGGGCTTTGCTAAACAAAGCACTCCAGATCTAGCTGACCTTCTGCTAAACGGAAGGGTTGGTTAAACGTGATAAGTACTAGGCTTAGCAAAGCTTCTATGTTGTAACAGAACTTCCAAATTGTATCATAATGAGTCACATAAGGGGCTTCTTGAGGCACACTTGTATAGTAAAGCAGACAGTACAGTACTCGGACAATCGAGGCACGATCTGTATAGTAATCAATGAACGTAGGCAAGAACCCGTCATAAGAGATCTAAGAGATCTGGGCTTAATGCGTATGGTCAACGGGTCACCATATCAGTCCACAAGTCAACACAATTACACATAGTGAGAGCGGAATCGAAAAGAGAACAGAACAGTTGCATTTGTCCGGCAAACGCACTTTGGTAGACGGTCAGCCCCCTTTCTTCTAGGGATTCACTGTCCGGTAACATTGCCCCCATCGTAGGCGGAGACTCCCATGTCTCCAGCCAGTCCTCCTCCGGTGCGTACGTTTGAAACAAGGGGAATGGTCGGGTCGTCGTTGTAGTGGTATACAGCTCCGGGGAGCTCAGACTCGTCGTAGTCTGGCGAGAGAGGGTGCCAGGGAGTGGGGTCACTCTCGTGGTCGTAGTCTGGCGTAGTGTTGCCGCGACTCGGCTAAAAGTCGGCTAAGGAGTCGAAGTCGGTCGTTTTTTCCCACCAGCTG
>QLOU01009986.1:0-12079 GCA_003313715.1 Russula abietina
CGCCCTTGGGGTAGAAGGATAAGAACTTTGGTGTCTACAAGGATGATGCAGCACCTACTTTTACGAGCGTTAGAACTCCTGTCTAAAGGAAATGCCTTCGCCCACAAGCTTTCATACTCCCGTCTACTACTGGCTTCAATCCCACCCTATCGCGGCGACATTCTGTGCTATCATAATTTTGTACAAAGTCTACACATGGATCTATCCCGATCCGATAATGAAGTTACCACTTGCTCCGGGAGGAAACCTGTTTGGTGGTCATACACTTGTGGTCATCAAGTGCGTAGCGCAGCTACTTCGAACGACTTATATGTCTTCATCAGTGATTCTAGCCCTCATCTCTCCTCCACCCTTCACGAAAATTATGTCAAAACACTAGGTAGGAATATACGTTTACGCGGGCTTCATCCGGTGCGTATGTGTCCTGCCCCGAGCTGCTCGACAAGCGAACAATCGTTCTTACAGTGGGAAACTCGACTTCTCCCGCTGGACCCGGTCACCGTTTCTCACGTCTTGAAAAACCCGAGCATCTACGAGAAACCTTCTACATACCGGAGAATGATTGAATGGCTTATTGGGAGTGGTGTGCATGCAGCAGAGGGAAATGCGCATAAACGCCAGCGCCGCGTCACAGCACCCGCTTTTTCGACTCAGAACATGCGCCCATTTGTCCCGCTTATTTTCAACAAAGGAGAGGAACTAAAGGACAGATGGATGGGACTTATCCAAGAACAAGATGTCAAAGATACGCAAAAGAATCCTACGGGTTTACAGCTTGACGTCTGTCGTTGGGTGAGCCGCGCGACATTCGATGTTATTGGATTGGTTGGTGCGTTTCTGTCGCCAATTGGTATCACCCCATCAGCCAAAGGCGCCACCTCGTTTAATGTTCAGGGTTCGACTATCACCTCAATGCCATCCAAAATGAAGACAACGAAGTGCTCAAAGCATATGGAGATATGTTCGAGCAGGCGATCTCCCAGGCTGGAATCTTGAAGGCTTTCATCTACCCCTACGTCCCGATATTAAGGAGTTTATTCGTAAGACTTGTTCTTTGACCAGCCTTACGTTGCTGACCCCCCGCTAGCCGGATGAGGCGTCAGTCGTAGTGAGCAAGGGTCAAGAGACGATCTATCGCGTAGCGAGGAAACTGATCCAGGAGAAGAAGCGGATGATGGAGGATTGCGAGCTCAGCGGAAGAGCATACGAAGGCCGGGACCTCCTGTCGCTTCGTCTGTTTTTCACACTCTCCGCCACATCACCATTATGTTCATTTTGACTGTCAACAGTTATGATATCTAACACTGCATCCGATCTCCCCCCTGAACAGCGCATTTCCGAGGAAGAGATTCTTCATAACATCAATACCTTCATGTTTGTTGGCACCGACACAACCTCGTTGGCTCTTACATGGACACTACTCCTGCTAGCGAGACACCCTTCGATTCAAGACCGATTGCGTGCGGAGCTGTGCAGCCTGCCTCGCCCAAGCAACACTGGTGATGATGCGATCTTGGCCCACTATCAAGAGATTGCTGCGGCGCCGTTACTCGAGAAGGTCTGTCGCGAGACACTTCGCCTTGTTCCCCCGGTGCATTCTTTCCTCCGTGTTGCGACACAAGACGATGTCCTCCCAGACTCGAAAGGTGGTGGAGGTTTTTGTATCCGTAAAGGCACCATTGTGCATGTACCTATCGAGGCGTTGAACCTGGACCGGGAGATATGGGGGGAAGATGCATGGGATTTCGTGTAAATCGACATTTACTATCATCGTTTTCCGAGAGAAGTTGACGACGACTCGCTACTTCTCAGACCGGATCGGTGGGATAATCTTCCAGAGGGGGTCAAATACCTACCAGGTGTCTACGCCAACATGCCGACTTTCTCCGCTGGACCCCGTGTACGGTATTTCTGTCGTCTTTTGCGAGCATTTTTATAAACGTATTGCCTTGTAGTCTTGCATAGGGGTGCGGCTATCCCTGATGGAAATGAAGACGTTTATATATGTCCTGATCACGAATTTTGTGTTCGCTGAGGCGGACGAAAAAGTGATCAAGTGGAATGTGTAAGTAAACATTGCTTTTTCCCCTGCGAGGAGACGTCCCAGGCTGAAGTCGTATCTTCAGGGCGCTTATGAGGCCATATGTAAAAGACAAGTTCAAGGAAGGGAGTCGGTGTCCTATGATGGTGACACCATATCTCCCAGCTGAATGAATGTACTATCACTTCACGAGTCGTGCAAGTTTGAAGCTTTCAAGTCCCGTTTGCTGTCCTCGCGTTACGCTTTTCCATGTACATTTTACAATTGGTGTTTTGTAAACACAAGTGTAAAAACAACGTTTGTACCACTTTGTTGTGAGTAATAAAATCGGTTACGTGGCTTCCTGTTTAGGTTCGGGAACTTGACATGAGCACTCATGATGGTGTCGATGCTGGGCCCATCTACTATAGACCGAATCTGAGCAGGTAGTGCTAACAGCGCTGTGCGAACGTGCTAATTGAATCAATATGATACAACTTCAACTTGAACCAATGTGGCGACATGAGATGGCGACATGAGACATACATGTCCGCCGCGACGGCTCTTTGTGAAGCGACACATGACCGTGGGATATATTTTTCGTTCGTTGCTTGCTGCAAAATTTAAGTAACATAAGAGCGACCATCAACGTCCAGCCTCGCCTTCCGAGTTCTCTCTCCGTTTTCGGTGGCCTCAAAATGCCTGGTTGCGCATTGGCGATGAAGCTGTGTGCGTGAGCGCAGTGCAACACGAGGACGTGTTTGGGCGCCACAAACTGAACAATAAGCAGGAGGGATGTCGAGATTGAGACGATTTCCATGACTTTTGAATAACAATGGGTGGTGGTGCGTATGTGGTAGACTCGCGATGACCATTCATTGTATCAACTGGATAATGGCACTGAAACATATCAGTTAGTTGGTATATACCGAGATATAGCTGAGAGGGGTGCCGCGAGAGTGGAGCGCATTCCAGAAACAGGAAGGGAAAGGGCGAGACCAGGAAATCAAAAGAAACGAGTGACGACGTATAGCACAGCGGTTCCAACAATAGTAAGAGAGGGACACAAGACTTGTATTCCGACTGTCGCTCGGTGGAAGGTATCACTTTCGGTATACGGAAACCCCGATAGTCTGTTCCGAGTTGAACCACACGCTTTGACCATGTCAGTTCTCCACAACTTTATCCTCTCGAAATGTGACAATGATAGCTGCTATTGTTCCGATGTGTTAAAGTGAACAGGTTGACAGACTGAGTTGAACCACAGACCGCTTGTCCATACGAACGAGATGTCTCCACAACTCTATCCCCTCGAGAATATTTGCGACGACGGTTATTGGTCCGATGCATAAAAATGACCACATCCCTTGTATGAACAATAAGACACGTACTGAGCCAATACGTCTTCGGAACAATTCAAACTATCTTCTTCGTTCCACATCGCTCGTTTAGCCACAGGATCGACGGGCCTGCCCAAGGTATAAAGGGGGTTGCACAATCTCGTCTCCATGTCCATCAATCAGTCTTAATCCTTTCCCCTTGCTCGAGTTGAGCAAGGCGCTCCTCTTCCAAGTGTTCCCGCTCGCGTTGAGCAGAGAGTCGCTCCTCCGCAAGGCGTTGCTCCTCCTCGCGGCGTTCCCGCTCGAGGCGCTTCGCTTCCGCCTTCAGGCCCGCCGCCTCAGCTGGTACTAGTGCCATGCACGCAAAACAGCGTGGTACCAAGTATCAGCAATCGAGGATTTACTCCCGGGCTGGTAGGAAGCCCCTCCTGCGTACGAACACCGTTCTCCTACCACAGGCCCCCACCCATCCGCAACCGCCAGGGGCGCTCGTCGTCGAGCCCTCTTTCATTGTACCAGGGTTTCCTCAGCTGGACGACCGCGACCTTCCCCTATGTGTCTCACACAAGATAGTTTTCAACTTGGTGGACAAAGTTCGTCAGGTAGTCCGCAACGTCGAAAGAAAGCGAAGGCTCAAGAAGGCCTCGAAGCAGTCCCGCGAGGCACGTCACTGGTGGGACAACGAGGAGAGTGCCCCAAATGGCGACGCTTGTTATGTGTGCCTGTGCTGCTAGTAGCAGCACTGGCGATGGACCCGTTTTTGCGAAGTCTTCTTGCCGTTCTCCCGGAGAGGCTCGGGTGGTGACGCAGGATGGTTTCGGTGAGGTAAGCGCCATCGGGACTGGACAGTACCTTGCGGATTCCGAAGTAGTTGAGGAGTGTTGTCAAGAAAGTGGGAAAAGCGTGCATGGCGTCAGATGAGGATACGAAAGAGGAGTGAGGTGATTAAAGGATTAGAAGAAGGTCGTTGATTTTTCTGTTATTAATAATGATTACTCGTATCTTAAACGAGGCGCTAGAGACCCTTAATCAGCGTCGTTAATGTATATGTATATATCACACTTATTTATTAAATGCATTCACCTCTTTCACCTCGCGTTGATGACTTTGTATGATTCGTTGGCCGAGTTTGATGACACTTTGATCGTTCGTTGGGGAATCCATTTTTGAGGGAAAACAGTGCAGTGACGTACCATACTATTCCTCTCAAAGGGATATTCAGCGATCGTCTGATGATTAGTTGGGCGGACGGTTTTTTATTCGCACGCAGTTGTCTTGCACTGGACACTGAGAGGATGGACGATGATGCGATGATGGGTGGCGAAGATATTGCGGGTGGCAGTAGCCTCTTCTCACGCATTTGATGATTGGACGTGCCACGACTAATCGATATACTGTACAGTCGACAGTGGGGACGGAACTGCGCGTGGAGACTCTCGTCGTGAAGTGATCACATGACCGTGGGTCTGTTTTTGTAGTATTGTTGTGTTGAAATTTGAGAAAAACTTTCTGCCACGAAAAGCCACGATGACCACGATTCGGAAAATAAAGTCCACTTCTGACATCAACCGGCACATCTTGTCTAGGCGGCTCCAACCACTACCACAAACGCCACACCTGGGCTCAAGCTCTTACACAGCAGGACGAAGCTCCTCAAACTGCCAGGACTCAGACACTCGCAGCTTGGGCGAGACCAAGGCAGCAAAGAGTGTGCATCAACCGCCTTAGGTCCGACCACGGTAATGACGGTATGGAATACGCTGGCACTGACTTGGTGACCTTCCTCAAGGTACAGGACGTCCCCTCACTGCCCACGATACCCTTCAACACAATTGAGCGGAGTCGCAGAGTCGGTTGTTGAACCGTCAACTTCTGAACGACTCGGAGTCCATGCCGTACGTACTCCGTTATTTCCACTACCGAAGACTCTGTGGGGGGAGGCGACCCACTTTATGGGTCGAAAGCCCGACATCAGTGGGGCATCCTGGGGACAGCCAGTATGAGACTATGGGACCGTCTGGACTCTGGCCCGGGATTTGGACGGGCGCACCCTGCGGAGGTGCGGTGAATAGAATTGGCGGAGATACTAGCACGCTCGCACACCGAATATACTTATGTCTCCGTTGAACAGAACGTCAGGTTCACCTTCAACACACCATCACTGTTTACGTCCCTCCCCTCCAACGACCCAACGGCATTCCTAATTTCCTACTGTCCCCGGAGCCACCTACTCACGAGAGGATTGCCCCAGGTACTAACGGACGGTACCGCCGTGCACCCGAAAATGCAGGCCAAGGGGTGCGCCTAGGTACGAGTTGTATCTAATAATCTGACTTACCTTTGATATGCAGTATTGTAGTGTAGTATCATAAGACGGTGGCGGAGACGTCGCAGCAAATAGGCCCCGCCAATACAATACTACCCCCCCCAAAAAAAAACAGAACAAAAATGTGCGTTTTGATGGCTCGATTTTGGACGTTCGATGATGACATGTCAATGATGGGGCTTTGGTTGACTGATTGCCCCCGCACTGGGAATCTGCCAGTGTCTGTTGCGCCGGCTGTAACTGTATGCCTCGTATACACATGACCGCCGCACACCTCCATCGGGACATAAATTCCGAAGCCGTCGATAGAAGATCGAGCATTAATCAAACGTAACGGATTCACGTTTCGCCCGTCAACGCGTCTACCTGTGGTTGGTCCATTAGAGTCGGTGCAATACTGTACGGCAACTCGAAAAAAAAGGAATGAAATGAAAGAGAGGCTACGTAGTACAGTACTGGTGAGTACCTAGTACCTCCCGCCCTGAATGAAACTACAAAATCGCCCAAAAGCACTGTACTGTATAGTAAATTACGTCGCGCACGACGACCTTTTTTTTGCATTCCGCTGAAAAGCAAGTACAGTAACACCACCGCAGCTGTCACTGCCAGTGGCACCCATCCAATCGGGAGAGCAGCGACTCGGACTCTTGCCAGGGACTCTTGGCCGGATAATCGGGCACAGTAAGTTAAGTTAAGGAGGTGCGGTTGTCCCATGTGCATGCATGTACGTCAGGTGCCAACAAACCCCAGCACCCCCACACGGGTTAAATTGATCCTTCTCACAGTAACATACCGTAAACTGACAGCACACCATACATTTTCTTATCGCTATCGACTGAGAACCTGATATCCCTTTTCACGGGATCACGTTATCAGGGCTGTCAGGAAGGAATCTATACGGAACACTTCACCTTATAGTTTCCTGCCCGCTATTTCCGGCCGGAGATTGATCTCTCCGGCGGTGGGGCCTAGGATTGATTGACTTACTTAGGCACTTATCTGGGGTGCAAAAAGGGTAGCGGGCGGCGGTCACCATGTGATGGGTAGTAACTACAGTAGTAAGGACTCAGAATCCATCAGTGATCCTGTTTGTTCCACAGTCAAGTCATTTTAGGAATGGCAGCGAAGAAGGGGGGAAAACAAAATGGAGACGGAAGTGACTGACTTGGATGGATTTGGAAAGATTTGATAAACAAGTTGATAAATAAATCTGGTTGTTTTGAACTCAAAAATATCAAATCCCGACCCCCGCCGCCAGTTATCGGTACAGATCGACGACTGCCGTTGCCGGCGGGTGGGGGTGCGGTGTGAAATAAAACGAATGCCTTCCCCAGCTCCCCACCGCTGGCAGGCACGGCACTACACTTATGCACTGCAGTACTGCTTTTGCTTTTGCTTTCCCATGCTAGAACTGAATTTCCATCTCCCAATTGGAATCAAACTTTGTGTTTCGATTTCAAGGACTCCTTTCTCAACTGTCATCTGTAAACCTAATAAAAATTTCCACGACCGCGCAACCGGCCGGCGGAAAAAACCGGTACAGTAAGTTACACGTTCACCAGGCAGGGACGACTGTCGACTGAGAGTCACAGGCACTGTAACTTATTATTCTGGTCTAGAACCAAAAACGAAAAAAAAAAGTGGGGGAGATGCTGTTACAGTAAGTTACAATCACTCGTTTCCGTCGTAATTCACACGGTCGATTTTGCCAGTAAGTCAAGGGACAACACTTTACGATAGATGCACCCTAAATAAAGTCGTCGTCGTCGTCATCGCCGAGTCGGAGGCCCTGACAAGGTTGAGTGAAAGCCCCGCAAGCGCGGCCGGGCCCCGGAAAAAAAAGAAAAGACCCTGATTCTTGTACCTAGAGAGCGCCAGCGCAACTGGCTATGACGCGAGTCAGTAAGTCAGTAAGTGTGAGTAGTGGAAGGATGTGTCAAGTCGACCAAAAAGTCGTTAGCTTGTTGGTTGATAGAGCTCTCCTGGAGCACCTCGTTTGGTTCATGTGACCGTAAAATCGACCCGAAAAAAATTGGTGGTCACTCCGGGCCGGAAATCCCGCTTTAGTGCGAGTTTTTTCTGAGGGCATATCTGAGCGATCTGAGCATGCACCTGTCGCTCCTTCAGGTTTCCTTCCGGTTCACACAGCAAAAGACCTAGGATGTCTAATAGTAAATGTATATTGCATGGGGTATCGAAAATAAAAGAAAAAAACACAGAAATAAAGGATAGAGAGAATCAATGAATGACGGATGTGTAAAGTGAGTCGCTTTAGGAGTGAAAAATACAGAACTTTTTAAGCAAGAAGAAAAGTTGTAAGGGAAAAAAGAAAAAGAAAGCTCTCTCGTACATGTGTATATATATCCGCAAAGATAGGAACCGAAAGAAACAACAACCAAGAAATAGTGGTAAGGTGGTGAGGAAGTCGAATGTGAAATGGTCGAATAAGTGTGAGGCGCGATGTGAATGGATGGGGAAAGACAAGTGAGTAGTACATGCGAGGGACGGGGTTGAATATCGAATGGCAGGGATAACGGTCGCAGAGACTAGATTCGGCGGCCCCCAAGAAGAGAGTGAAAATAGAAGCAAGAGAGAGTACTGTGTTGGGCGGGTGTGTTGGTGTCAAATCAACTCATCATCTCTACAAACCAAAAAAAAAGGTGACCCAAAATACTTCTTTTCTTCTTCATTTTGTTTCGTCATTTTTTTTCGTTATCTCGGCTTTCCTTTTTCAAAAAAGGAACAAGTGCCGAGAGCCGTTGTGTGCTTGCGGCAAGCGCAACCGCATGTTTATGAAACCCCCACGCGCGAGTCGGTTCACCGAGCCTCGGACATCTCCGCCTCCACCGAGGAGGAAGAGGCCGTTCGGGAAGTAGAAAGCGAAGCGGGAACTTCAGATGACGACGACGAAGACGCGGGCTCGGCAAATAACCAAACGCCACCCTACAAATAGAAAACCCCGGAGAGAAAGGGGGATTCGCCGTCACAGTCAGCATCAAAGACCGAAAACAGCTGAAGAGGTAACAAAAAAAGGAAGGCCACAAACACGCACCTTACTGTGCATCGTAAAGTTGATCGCCGGGTGTATCTTCTCGACACCTTGACGACCTGGCATTCCCGCCCAATGTGCGGGTGGCAACGATCCCGCGGGCATGAAATCGGGTGCGAGCTTGAACGAGTTGAATCGTTGTAAGAGGCGCACGATGAAGTAACTCGCTTGATTCAGCGCGAATTCCTGTCCCAAACACTAGTAATATTTTTTTTGAGACCGTCAATCGACGATAGAGAGGAGGAAGGGTGGGGGGTACTCACGGCACGGGGGCCACCGTAGAATGGCGAGTACATAAATGGCGTCCTGCCAACCTTGTCGAGTAAGGCAGGCTCGAACCATCGTTCTGGTCGGAATACTTCGGCATCGGGACCCCAAAGATCTGCTCGTTTATGTGTGAGCAATGAGGCCATCATTATTTGTGTCTTGGGAGGGAGGTAGAGGTTGCTCGTGCTGGGAATGATAAGCGGGTCGTCGCGGGAAGTGCGCCCGATGAGCGGGGCGGACGGGAAGAGGCGAAGAACCTCTTTGAGAACGGCGTGTACTATCGTATACCATGAGTTAAATAAGAGGGGAGTGTGGTAAAGTGAAACGCACGATAATCCATCTGTTTGAGGTCCGCGTAGGTAGGGGCACCTGTGGGCCCAAACGTGTCGAGGACTTCTTGCCTCAGACGACTGCACACGTCGTGGTGCATCGCAAGAAGATATATCACGAACGTCAAAAGCGAGGAAGTCTATTGAATTGGTCAGTTCACAGGTCCCCAAGACTCATCAAGATTGAGCGCTTACGGTTTCTCGTGATGCGATAAGGAAAGTGATAAGTTCATAGCGTATATGTTCAACATCTACAAAACACGTGGCTCAACGGCGAGAAAAAGAAAAGGGGGGAAAGGAATGCGTACCATCAGACTGATCCGCCAGGTAATCCAAAAAGACCGTCTCATCATCGCGCGAGCTAACCTTGGCGTCTCCCCAATTCGCTTCCATACGCTTTGTCTTTCGATCCAAGGCCCGCCTCACGAGGGGTTCCAGCCAGTCCATGATGACCTGAATGGGCTCCTCGGTCTTGTCTTTGAACAATTCGAGCAACGGCCACGTGTCGCCCTGCACGCCACGGCGAGTAATGAGGACGGCGAGCGTCTCAAAGGCATTCGTGAACACGTCCCACTCGCTCCCGCCGTCAGCAGGTGCGGACCCTTTCGGGCCGAGTACAACGCGTCCGGGTTGCGTGAGGGGCAGATCGAGGGTGTTGAGGGCATGGCCCCAGAGGAAGAGGGCAGCGGCGTCGAGGGTAACGCGCTGAAGCAGATCTTGTACGTCGATGGGGGCACAAGTTGCCGCGCGGTTCGCAATAAGATTAATAGCCTTGGCGGACGTCTGATCAAATATGTGAAAATCGGAGATGCGTTCCTTTGTGAAGAACGGGCGTGCGATTTGGCGGCCCTGGTAAAAAGGTGAGGAGGAAGGGGGGAAAAGAGTGGAGGTGAGTTCGGATGGAGAGCGGGGGGAAGAAGAAAGAGAGATGGTGTGTGGGACAAACACGCACGATCCTCCACCGATTTCCTTCACTGGAGAAGACTAAGCATAAAGGCAATCAAAAGAAGCGTCAATAAAACGCACGCGTTGAAGAGACCCGTTCCCAGAAGTTTGTCACTGTCAAAATGAGGTGCGCGCTTGAGAAGGGGGGGGAATGAAAGTGGCGCTGGGAAAAATGAGGAGGGACGTACATCCGCTCGTGCCACAGGATGCCCTTCTCAAAGTGTGTAAAGCCGGTGTGTGCCACGAATCTGAAGACCTTCTCGTCCATGGAGATGATCTATCCCGTGGGGGTGTGAATATGTGAATAAATGAATACCGCGGGTATGGGCGAAAAAAAATGGAAAAAATGAGATCAAGGGGCACGTTCTCACCTGATCATCCCAGAAGAATCGGGTGTTGAGAGTGGTGCAACCATATTCCGCAAAGAGGTCTGTGAAGCCTTGGAGGACGTACCCACTCTCGAACGATTTGAGCAAGTTCAGGACGACGTCGAGATTGCCCGGCCAGCGCCCACGGACGCGCGTGATCACTTTGGCGCCCATGCGGGCCGCCTCCCTGTCATGGCACCACAATGTATACTGAGAGCGGAGGCCAATGGCGATGGGGATGCTGAGCAAGAGGAGGGGAAGGTAGATATATAAGGAGACGGAGACGGATCGGCAAAGAAGAAGGCGCAAGGCGAGAGTGGTGAAGAGAGGGGGGACGATGAAAGCCTTGGCGAGGGAGATGAGGATACGCTTGCGGTAGTCCGGGATGGTCTTCTCAAAGGCGGTGAGTTGGCGACGGGGTGCCATGGGTTGAGGGTGAGTAGGTGAGTGTGTGTGTACGAGTACGAGTAGTGCAAAAGGCGCGCGGGAGGGGTTAGGCGTGTCGAAGGGTCAAACCGGGACAGGTTATGAGGTCTGAAGCGTGCGGACCGAGGGACCGAAAGGAGAAGGAAGTCGAATTCTAGGGCGGTGGCGTCAAAGTGAAGTGTTATTAAACGATGGGAAAAGGCAACTCAATATCCTCACTTGCTCAGGGCCAGAAAAAGAAGCAAAACAACACCCGATCTCTTTACACCCGATTAAACACCCGCCCACTCTCTCCTTGTTCCTCCTCCAAAGCGAGCCACTTTTGAGGCACCCACGAACGTTGAAGAGAAAAAGGAATAGCGAGGGGAAGAGCATATAGTCAAAATTTATAAGGGCGAAAAAAAAGAGTACCTGTATCTTATCGAAACCGATCATGTCAAAGGGAACAACTCATTTGGCAACAAGGTGACGAGACAGTGGTGAGCGACCGACTGTCTGGCCCAGTCCCTTGCGCCGCCGACGGTGATGATGAATCCTCGTCCCTCATGGTCACACATACACAAAGTGATTTGGAATGAACGTCGTCGCCACTCTTCATCAATAAAAACTTGAAACCACATAGGTACGGTACACACACCGAACACATGTTCCATATGATTAGATTACATACCATACAGCACAAACCCGCCCACGTCACGCCCGGCGTCAACTCTCCCGGTTATCTGACAATGCAACGGCTATCAGCCTCAATGCACGCCAACCACACATCATCAATCGATCAAAGCGGGGCTCTGAGCTGCTCACCTTGTCTAAATCATCCACCCGAAGTAAAACCTGGTCCTGTTCCATATAGATCTCTCTGCATCCCGGAACGTCCACCGCGACGCTCAAATGCGGGAGCGCCGTCCACACGTCTTGCTCGAACCACTCTCCCGCACGTGTAGTGCTACTTTCGGTGATTCTGCGGGTACCGTCGTCCACAATTCCCTCCCCTTCATCTAACGAGTCC
>QLOU01009996.1:0-14519 GCA_003313715.1 Russula abietina
TTGAGCTGGCCTCACTTGTGGTTAGAGTCAGGTTTATATTTTCCTTTTTTGCTATGAGTGCCCTTCTCAGGACACTATGAGGTGCTTCCTATCTCTTAGCTCATTCCCACTGTGAGAGCATCTGCAGCCTGGGCAGCAGCTTCTAATATCAACTAGAAGTCTGTGCAAACTGAACTGGCTCAAATTTTGCTCCTTTGCAACCAATCCATCCCTCTACCCAGGCTCAACGAAGAGCCCTCAAACTCAGTGATTGGAAATACCGAGGCACCACACACTTCACATAATCAATCCCCTACTCGAATCACCAACAGGTGAAATACAGCCCTTTCTTTGGCACCCCCCTCTTGCACAGTAAACAGATATCCACACAACCTTACCTCCAACCCCTCTTCACTACAATCCATATGTGCAGCGGTGGACCATCTCAGACTGTGAAAGCCAGTCTACATTGCCCCCACATCTGTCCAGCATCCCCCTCTTTCTGAGAAAGATTGGAAACATATTAAGGATCTGTTCACCAATGTCTGACAAGAGTTCACCAGAGTGTCCTATTCCACAGGGCTCCTCAATTTCCATGTTTACTGTAATTAGAAGAACATCAACAAGTCTGCCCATGCCCCAGCCAATTCAGACCTTATCTTAGCATTCATCTTTGCCCTAGTGGTCAGTGTAGCTGAATCCACCATTAACAACTATGTTTGCAGCATAAAAAATTGACATATCATCCACAGGGTCCCATTATTACAAACAGACTCTTTGTAATGCACACAGCAGCTTATTACAAGGGTGACTACTGTGCAGCTTGAATCTAGAGTATAGAAATTAGATTGATATACACAACTACCTTAGTGTAATGATCTAAGTAGCTAGCTTAATCTGAAGCTAAATTGTATAGCAGACTCTTATCTAAAAGTATGAAGGGCTAGGAGTAGACTCTAGGGGTCTGAGCATATTAAGCAGCAACAGATGGGTTTATAGTTCTGATTCTAGAACAAGACTTGGCAGCATGTTAAGCAGCTAAGTATATTCTCATATAAGACCATGTCTGGCTCATCTCACTGCAACTACTGGGTTTATATATACAGGGAATGGCTCATTCTAGCAAGAGAATGAGTCTACAATGGCGCGATCTGTAGACTAATAGATAGCAAAGAATAAAGCAATGTGCACACAAGTATTATGCAACATATGAGTATATAGTGTGCAGTGATGATGCAATAGTGATGCAAGTATGGCATATGGGAAAGCTACTTGCCTGAATAAGCAATCATTGTGTGTTATCAAAGAATAGCAATCAAAAGTGATGTGATCATTAAGTGATTTATTGCATTGGGAAGTCTGGTAGTAAGTGGTCTGGTAATACATATATAGTGCAAATCGGATAATAACTAAGATACACGAGTGGCTAGATGCTTAGACATGAAATGGAGCATAACACCCATAAAATATAGACCAGCTCACCATTAACATAGCAATGTGTATGACTGCAGTATCAGCCCTCTCCCCCCCACTTTCTCCAAATTCCTTTGTCAACCAATCACCATCAGCCACTTAGCATCCATTCTTAGTCATCTAACTAAGAGTGACCCCCTTGATGCTGCAATTGTAGCTTGCATTACCACCACATTCTGGTTCATCTCTCAGCTAGGGGAGTTTACTGTACCAACCATTGCCAAGTTTCATTCCAAGAAGTATATTACATCAAGTGCCACAGCTATTGCCCAGGACTGTAACAGTCTTAAAGTTCAAACTTTCAAGTTTCCATTTATGAAATTGGCCAAAGAGGAAGAAGAGTCCATCTTTTAGGCTTGGCAACCTGGTCCAACAGACCCTTGGAAAGCGTTTAAAAACTATTGCCATGTCAACGCCCAACTTCCAAATACTTACATTTTTGCATACAGAACTCCCCACAAAAAGGCCCTCACCCACTTACTAAGCACAAAATTATTGAGCACATGAAAAACATAACCTCATCCAACAACCTCCCTATCTTTGAGGGTTATGGTGATATGCTCTGTGAGGCATTTAGTTGTTGGCCAAGTTTGGATTCATTGTACAAGACTAGTTCAATTGTTGAGTGACTTGGATTGACTGTAATATAGGCACTCAATTCTGTAGACTTTAATAACAGCCTTGAGAAGCCTTCTAAAAGATGCAATAAGCGTATTTTTAAGTTCTTGTTAAATAGTGCTTATAATAAGTGTGGGAATGGATTGTAGATTGTGAAAACTTTAGGAAAATACAGGAAAAGCAACTTGAAGACATCAAGAAGCACAGAATAAAATTCAAGAGAAGCTTAGAACTTCTTTGATTATAATTACAGGCCTATTTATACTCAAAACAAACAAAATCTATCAGGTGAAGCCAAACAAGGCCAAAAGTGTGATATAGTGAATGTGTGAAGACCCTGATACTCTTACCCAATACACCTATTCCTATTTACAGTATTCTTATTTCTAGTATGTCTCCTACTTCTCAGTCATGATATGTAAGCCCACTGTATCAGTAGGACTCAGCACAGTTAGTATTCACTTCACTCTGTCCTTCAATCCAGTTGGTTGCCCTCAGGCTATAACTGGGTGATTGGGAGTCTTGTGCCATCAGAGCCGACTTCCCTAGACTACAGAGTCAAGGTTACCTTCCCTTTGAGTGTTCATAGTTGACACTCCCCTTACTTCTGATCTTCCCTGCTAGCTGTTAGCACTCCCTAGAGTTGAGCATCACTTCAGTTGGCACGTGCTAGGCAGTATTTGTGACATTAGGTCAAGATCGCCCTTTGGGTGCTGGCAATTGCTGTACAGTTGCCCCCATCACACCTTAGAGAAATAGGGGTTTCACCCCAAACTCATTCTCATTTTGACTCTCCCTCTTCTTATTCCCACCAGATATATTACTGCTATGGACCCACATGACAATCCTGGCAGCGGATCTGCCAATTCCCCCCCTAGCCCTACTGACGTCATGACCCAGCTCGCTCAGGCCATGGCTACCCTCGCAGACGTCTCTATCATGAACCTGGCCAACAACTTATCAAAGGCCAAGGTTGTGCAAAAACCCTCTCCCTTTAAAGAAGAGCAGGGCAGCGAAGCGCGTCGATTTTTGGCTGCGTACACCATGTGGGCGATGTCACAGGGTACCGCATTAAACATTGTCGATCAGCAAGGAAACAGCGTGGAGGGACATGACGACGAGTGGATCTGCGCAGCCCTCTTTTATTTGCAGAATGAGGCCACGATATGGGCTGCTCTGGCCATGGAGGAGTTCGCTGAAGGAAAGGTTCCTTTTGAAGGGAAATGGTCCATCTTTTGTAAGGAATTCAAAGCTCACTTTGAAACGGTTGATGAGGTGATCGACGCCAAGGAAAAGCTGCGAATCCTATCGATAGGCACATCCACGGTCCCTGAGTACGCTGCTCAATTTAAAGAGCTGATGGGGCATACCAAGTATTCCCTGGTGGACCTACGCGATCGATTCTATGAGCACCTCACTTCCAAGATCAAAGACGAGTTAGTTCAATGCCCTGCTCGCTTGACCGAATCCCTTAACGACCTGATTACTGTCGCATCGGAAATAGACATCTAACTCTGTCAGCATTGTGTGGAGAGAGAGAGAGAGGAAAGACGTACTGGATTCACAACTGAGACCACCTCTACCCAACCTACGTTTACCCCGAACACATCCTGGACTCCATTCGTTCTCCCGAGTGCTGAACCCACTGCTATGGACGTTGACGCCACTCGCACCCAGGACAAATACTTACGGCAGATGCGCAGAAAGTGCTTCGGCTGTAGATCGACCCTCCACACCAAAAGGGATGGGAACTACGACCATGATCTGTGTGGGTTCTGCAAAAGAATAGAGCATCGAGAGACAGTTTGCATGGAGAAATTCCTCACCAAAGGGAGGAAGCAGAAGGTGGTGGCTACCATGGAGGATTCAGTGTCCAGCCTCGACTTTTCGCTTGACATGTCAGAGGACGAACCTGAGGAAATCAATCCAGTTATACTAGATGCGATGACCTCCCAAACTACTCTTGAAAACTTGAAAGAACAACAGAGGGTGTTGGCAGAGAAGATAGTGGTGCTGGAGAAGAATTTTTAAAAGGGGCACATGTGGAGGCCACCACGTTGTTGCCTGAGAACGTATGTGTTTCAAGCGACAATTCCACTTTCGGTTTGACCAGTTGTAACAATATTGACTCTTGCGTTATCCCTGAATTGAATCCATCAAACTCCCATTTCAAAGTTCAAGTAGAACTCAAAGGTTGGAATTGTTGCACGATAGTAGCAGCCATGATAGACTGTGGTGCCACCGCTTTGTTTATCAGCGAGAGGTTTGTGAAAACGTATCACGTCCATACATATCCTCTCGCTCGCCCAGTCCCTTTCTACAACATAGACAGCTCGAAGAACAAAGCCGGCAGTATTGCTCGATATGTCCACTTTCGACTGAAGGTAGGGGAAGTTGAGGAGTGGCGAGAGTTCTTGGTTACAGACTTAGGACCAAAGGACATGATTCTGGGCCTCCCATGGTTGAGGAGTCTAAATCCAAGGATCAATTGGGCAAAAGGCACGATGGAGATGGATCCAAGGCGGGAGACCTTGAGGAGTACTTCAGGAGAGGATGCCAAGATCGAGCAGATCTTTGCAAATAGGGTGCAGCGTCGTCAGTGGTGGAAAGCCAAGGTCCTTGATGATCCATCGGAGCGACTTTGGTGTGCCACAGGTTATACTTATTTGACTGAATTAGCAGAGAAAGCAGGAAAAGAAAAGAGGAAATGTGCCTTCGAGTGCCTGAGGAATACCAGCAATATGCGAAGCTCTTTTCCAAGATCGAATCCGAGCGCCTCCCCAAACACAAACCCTATGACCATGCAATCGAATTAAAGCCTGACACTCCCGAGACGATGATGCGCCTACAATGTCCTGTATGCGTAGGAACTCGCTGTAGAGTCACTGTTACGAACGGACTCTTCGTAATGCACACAGCAGCTTATCACAAGGGTGACTACTGTGCGGCTTGGATCTAGAGTATAGAGATTAGATCGACGTACACAGATACCTTAGTGTAACGATCTAAGTAGCTAGCTTAATCCGAAGCTAGATTGTATAGCAGACTCTTATCTAAGAGCGCGAGGGGCTAGGAGTAGACTCTAGGGGTCTGAGCGCGTTAAGCAGCAGCAGATGTGTTTATAGTCCTGATTCTACAACAAGAATTGGCAGCGCGTTAAGCAGCTAAGTATATTCTTATACAAGATCAAGTCTGGCTTGTCTCGCTGCGACTGCTGGGTTTATATACACAGGGAATGACTCATTCTAGTGAGAGAATGAGTCTACAATGGTGCGATCCGTAGACTAATCGATAGCAAAGACTAGAGCGATGCACATACAAGAATTGTGTGACATGTGAGTGCATAATGTGCAGTGATGATGTGATAGTGATGCAAGTATGGCATATGGGAAAGCTACTTGCCTGAATGAGCAATCATTGCGTGCTAACAAAAAATAGTGATCAATAGTGATGCGATCATTAAGTGATCGATCACATTGAGAAGTCCGGTAGTAAGCGGTCCGGTAATACACATATGGTACGAATCAGGTAATAACTAAGGTACGCGGGCGCTAGACGCTTAGACATGAAATGGAGCGTAACAGTCGCTGTGGGACAGAGGTCAATACACCAAAGCTCCTCTACTTGCTGCTGGACTCCGGCGCTGCCTAGTATGGTCCGGTGGGGTCCTCCGACGATGGCCCTAGCCTGGGGGAACTTCTCCGATGCTTCCTGAGCGACGCCGAAGCTTTTTACCACCGAGCGCGCGCGATGAGGGGGGAAATGAAAGAGATGAGCGGGAAATGAGTGGGGAGCGTCCAGAACTTTTGCTGCCTAAGCGGCGAGGCTCTCCGATGCAAGGGGAGACCTCCTAAACAAAGCTCCAAAGAGAGGGAAAGGAAAGAAAAGGGGAAATCATCCACTAGTTGTCTGATGCTGTATCTACACAAGGGCGCTCTTAAATACTGTTTGCACAAGTCCCAGCGCTTCGGCGCCTCTCCGGTGCTCTGGCGCCGCTTAGTAGCAACCCTGACCATGCCCTAATGCCGCCCTGATGCCGCTCTGACACTGCCCTGACTCCAACTTCGCCGGAAAACGCCCTATTCCGCCAATACAACCTTTGTAGTGTATCCCCTGCGCGTGGCCAACACTGGGCCTGTTCCTTCTGCAATTTGGGAAGTTAGTCCGGTCACTGGGGGCCGCTGGATCCGCCCGACGCCGCCGCACTTCGCCGCTTTAGGGTAGGCTTGAGTTGTACTTCAGTGATGGGGTGATTGGCCATGCCCCTAGGTCGTCTTCTGGTGATCTTCCTGTCGCTCTGGAGTGCTGGATGCTTCTGCCTGTCAGTCTGACCACTGTGGCCGATCCATCGGCCCGATCTGGCGCCGCTTCGCCGCTTTCCCGCACTCAGACAGATACCTAGCGTATCAACGATCTGATCAAAAGTATATCCCATGCCGGTGAATGAATAGAAAGAACTTGACCAGTTCTTGGATGACAACCTTCGTAAGGGGTATATCTGTCCTTCCAAATCTCCAATAGCATCACCGGTCTTCTTCATCAAAAAGAAGGACAGCCGGTTATACTTGGTACAGGACTACAGGAAGCTAAACAATTTCATAGTCAAAAACCCCTATCCCCTTCCTTTAGCTTCAGACATCATTAACCGCCTCCGACAAGCTCATATCTTCACCAAATTTGATGTTTGTTGGGGCTACAATAACATTTGTATCAAGGCTGGAAATAAGTGAAAAGCCACATTCACTACGAACAGGGGCCTATTTGAACCCCAGGTGATGCTTTTTGGGTTAACTAATTCCCCAGCAACTTTCCAGGCCCTCATGAACACGATCTTTGCAGATCTCGTCACCGCGGGAAAGGTTACATTATATCTAGATGACATCCTCATCTACACCATAACCCCTGAAGAGCACCACGCCATCACCCATGAAGTCCTGCAACGCCTTCGCACACACGACCTGTACCTCCGGCCAGAGAAGTGTGAATTCACCCAGTCTCAGGTAGAGTATTTAGGGCTGGTGATCCAAGAAAGTAAGGTCACTATGGACCCAGTCAAGGTTCAAGCCATCACACACTGGCCCGCTCCCCGTAATCTCCGAGACCTCCGAGGGTTCCTTGGCTTTGCCAACTTCTATTGTCAATTCATTAAAGACTTCGCTAAGCTCGCTCGACCTCTCAACAATCTTATCAAAAAGGACTCCCCATGGAACTGGGAAACGGCCCAATGCCTTGCTTTTTAGACCCTCAAGACCAAATTCTCTCATCAACCGATCCTTGCTATATAGGAACCCGATTGCCCCACTCGTCTTGAAGTTGATGCCTCCGGGTTTGTGACCAGTGCCATTCTCCTCCAAAAACTCGATGACAACTTATGGCACCCTATCACCTTCCACTCCCAATCAATGGCCGACACGGAATGAAATTACAAGATCTATGACAAAGAGATGCTCGCTATCATCCACGCTCTCGAAGATTGGCGCCACTACCTCAAAGGCCTTCCTCAGCCATTTGAAATTATCTCGGACCACCGCAATTTACAATATTGGCACACTGCGCAGGATCTCACCCATTGTCAAGCCCATTGGTCTTTGTACCTCAGCAGGTTTGACTTCTCGCTCACTCATAAGCCTGGCTCTTCCAATACTCAGGCAGATCCTCTCTCTCGTATCCCGACTCATCTTGTTACTGATGCAGACGACAACTTAAGCCAGATCGTCCTCAAACCGGAGCACTTCTCCTCCGCTGCCTTCATCGCCGCTAATGACCCGGACAACCTCGAACAAGATATCCGCACCGCTCATGAGCTCGATCCACAAGTCCTCCTCGCGCTCCGCACTCTTCGCGACCACGCCCCCCGTCAACTTACGGGTGACCTCGCTAACTAGGAGCAATGCAATGGACTGATATTCTTTAAAGGACGGGTTTACGTTCCCAAGCATCTCGATCTATGCCAACGAGTGGTACGTCTATGTCATGATTCAATCTCAACTGGTCACCCTGGACAACAGGGGACCCTGGAACTTGTAAGTCGGTTCTATTGGTGGCCGGGCATGACTGCATTCGTAAAGAAATACGTTTCTGGGTGCGACACCTGCCAGTGGAACAAACCTGCTCGACACCCTCGTGCAATTTTACAACCCCACGATGTACCAGATGGACCCTAGCAGACTATCGGAGTAGACCTTATCACTGGACTACCTAAAGTCGGTACGTACAATGCCATAATCGTCTATATTGACCATTACACGTCCTCTCCACTACTTTGGATGTAGACGCAGATGGCATAGCTGACATCCACTACCAGGAGATCTTCTGATTGCACGGTATCCCTGCCAAAATCATCTCAGACCGCGGCCCTCAATTCGCCGCACACCTTATGAAAGTGCTGTACCAGAAGCTTGGTATCACTCACGCCCTCACGACTGCGTACCACCCCCAATCGAATGGCCAGACCAAGCGAGCGAATCAAGAAGTTGAGCAACATCTTCGTCTGTTCACCGATGCGCGACATGATGACTGGGTTACCCATCTCCCAACTGTGGAGTTCGTCCTCAACAACTGAATGCACGCAGCCCATCACATGACTCCCTTTGAGGTAATGTATGGCTATCGACCTGATTTCACAATTCCAGTTGGTCCACCCACTAAATTTCCAGCACTAAACCTACGACTTCAACAACTATAAGAGGTGCACAAGGAAGCTAAAGCTTTCCTCTGCACAGAGAAGAGAGTTATGAAAGAAACCTTCGAAACTGGCAAATCGCCACCCCACTCCTTTTCCCCTGGCCAAAAGGTATGGCTCTCTTCTAAAGATATCAACACATCCTCTCCGAGTCGCAAACTTACTCCCAGACAACTTGGCCCCTACGAAATCCTTGAACGCACTGGTCAACTTACTTATCGTTTACGCCTTTCTCCTTTTATGCACCAACACCCTGTCTTCCATGTTGATCGCCTCTCCCCCTGGTCAAGCAATGAGGTCAATGGTATCAACCCACTCCCACCTCCCCCCATTACCATTGATGACAATGCTGAGTATGAAGTTGAATCCATCCTTGACAGCCGCAAATACCGAAACCAATACCAATATTTGGTTAAATGGAAAGGGTATGATGCTAGTCATAATAGTTGGAAACCTGCTACGCACTTAACTCACTCCATGGATCTTATTAATGCTTTCCACACTACTCACCCTTCAGCACCCCGTCAACTTGCTGCATCCCTCTTTACTGCACTCCCCTGGCGCTCTCGTCACTTGCCCATTCCATTCCATTCCTGCCCTCATTGGGAACTGGGAATCGCCAACCGCCAGGACATCAGCCTTAGGAAGGGGGTAATGTGAAGACCCCAATACTCTTACCCAATACACCTATTCCTATTTATTTTTATTTCTAGTATGTCTTCTACTTCTCAGTCATGATATGTAAGCCCGCTGTATTAGTAGGACTCAGCGCAGTTAGTATTCACTTCACTCTGTCCTTCAATCCAGTTGGTTGCCCTCAGGCTATAACTGGGTGATTGGGAGTCTTGTGCCATCAGAGCCGACTTCCCTAGACTACAGAGTCAAGGTTACCTCCCCTTTGAGCGTCCATAGTCGACACTCCCCTTACTTCTGGTCTTCCCTGCTAGCTGTTAGCACTCTCTAGAGTTGAGCATCACTTCAGTTGGCACGTGCTAGGCAGTATTTGCAACAGAATGCCTCTACTCACTCCTTTTTGTGTTTTGGACATATATGCACCATAGAGCCCAGGTTTCCTACTGTAGGGATCACTATCTTTAGTAGGAAATACAGTAGTATTGGTACAAGTTGTAATGAAACTCCCAGCCATATATAGTAATAAATTAACAAGACAACAATCTTGTAAAGTAATGGAGCAGTAATTCAGACTTCTTGAGACACTAAGGTATGACAGGGGTAATCCCTGGGTTTTTTTTCCATACCCCTACCTGTATCCCTAAATACCATACCCATATGGTTAAGGGTACAGATACACCATGAAGGGCCAGGGGTACATACATAATACTGTAGATACCAGGCACAAACCCATGGGTTTTGTGCAAAACTGAAAAACTGAGGGAAAGGGTTGATAAAGGGCGTATTTTGGTGGATCGGACATATAAAAATGTATCTACTACAAATGCTCGTTATTTTTCAAAAGAGTTCAAGTGATTTGATAGGGAGATCCTTGAGATAGAGACATGTTTTTTTGTCAATAACAGAGCACACACTATCTTTCCAGTTGAGTGGACCGCCCAGTCTGGCAGTTGCCCAATATGGCAATAGTGTGGCACAGCATGTAAAACTCACTTGCTACATGTTGAAGAGGCTGAAGCACTTATTTTCGGGCTTATTTGTTTAATCGGGTATATAAAAAGGTGTCTCTCATAAATGCTCGTTATTTTACAATTATTTTTGAGCAATTTGATAGGAAGATCTTTGAGATAGAGGCCTGTTTTGACGTCACTAACAAGCTGTGGCACACCATTGCCATATTGGGCAAATGCTGGACTGGACAGTCCACTCAACACTGCATGTGCTTTATTATTGACAAAACAAACATGCCTCTATCTCGAGGATCTTCCTATCAAATATCTTGAACTTTTTTGGAAAATAACAAGCATTTGTAGTAGATACAGTTTTATACACCCGATCAGCTAAATAAGTGTTTCTAAGTGTGACATTATACATTTTTTGTGAACTTTTACAAGTTTTTTAAGTCAAGCAAATTGTCTGGCCTGGTGGTTTTCCAATGTGGCAATAGTGTCTATTGGATCAAAAAATCCCTAAATCCATGCTCAGGAGTATGGTGTTTTAGGGGTATGAGAAATCCAAACCCATACTCTTACCTCTACATACCTCTAATCCAATACATATGGTGTTACCCATACTTCTGTCACTCCTTATGAGACACACAGTATTGTAAGACAGATGGTACTTATATAGTAGTAGACAAGATGGGTAAAAATAACATTGTGTCACCATTAGGTTGCAGTGTCATTTGTTTGATTTTTAAGAGTCAAGCTAGTCATTTACACGCAGACTAGATTAGTGATATGAGATGAAGCATTTTAATGAGGAATTTGACTAAGTGATAAGTCCAACTGTTTGTTGAGGACTTCTCAAGTTGATCAAGGTTTCTTCTGGTGAAGCAAGTTATATATTCCTGAGAGATATAGGAAAATGAGCTTAGGGCTTATTCATAGAGTACAGGCAGTTCTTTATACTGGAGTTGAACTCTAAACCCTAAGATAATTGATCAGGGTGAAGGGTTTATAAGTAATATAAGTGAAATACACAAGGTTACAGTGAGATGGTCAGTTGAAAGTTCATGTAGAATATGTAGATGAAGTGCGATAAGAGAAGAGAACTAGTCTGAAAATAAATGAGTTGTAATAGGATCATGATACATTGTAACATAGTGGACAAGGCAGGCAAACATGGTATTGTATAGTAGTGGTTGGAAAAGGAAAGATAAAACAATGTCTTACCCTCACTAGAGATTCAGTAGATCTGTATCTAAAGCATATGGTTGACAAGTTACCATGTTAGCCCATGAGTCAACACAAATGCACATAGCAAAAGCAGAATCAAAGAGAGAACAGAATAGCTGCATCTGTCTAGTGAACACACTTTGGTAAATGGTCAAGGCTCTCTTGTCCAGTGACTCACTGTCTAGTAACATAATTGGTGCCTTGGATTGGGACAGTCATTCATGTTATCTGAGAATTGCTGATACCTGCTGTGTAGGGTCTCTGAATAATATGGAGGAACCTTGCTGAAAACAAACTTCAAATACTTGCCTTTTTCAAAAGTTCAATGCTCAGGACACTCAACAGTATTATTATTATCATTAGTGTCTACATTCCAGCAGCCAAGTCCCACTACCCTGCCTTACTCCAATACAGCCACCATTTGCTTACTAGAACTGTTACGCTTCATTTCATATTTAAGTCTTTAGCCACTTGTATACCTTAGTTATTACCATTACCCAATTCATTTTATATGTGTATTATTAAACTGCTTACTACTGGACTTCCTAAAGCAATGGATCACTTAATTATTGCATCACTCTTGATCACTATTCTCTAATAGTATGTGATGATTGCTCATTCAGACAAGTAGCTTTTCCATATGCCATACTTGTAATACTATTGCATCATTATTGCACATTATATATTTATACATTGCATAATACTTGTGTGTGCATCACTCTATTTTTTGCTATCTATTGGTCTACAAATTGCACCATTGTAGACTCATTCTCTTACTAGAATGAGTCATTTCCTGTATATATAAACCCAGTACTTGCAATAAGACAAGCTAGACTTGATCTCATATGAGAATATACTTAGCTGCTTAATGCACTGTCAATTCTCATTGTAGAATTAGGACTATAAACCTATCTGCTACTGCTTAATGCGCTCAGACCCCTAGAGTCTACTTCTAGCCCTTCGTGCTCTTAGATAAGTGTCTGCTATATGATCTAGCTTCGAATTAAGCTAGCTACTTAGATCGTTACACTAAGGTATTTGTATACATTGATTTAATCTCTATACTCTAGATCCAAGCCACACAGTAGTCACCCTTGTGATAAGCTGCTATGTGCATTATGAAATGTCCATTTGTAACATAAATTCTGTTTGTCATATATTTCAGAAAGAACATTGATGAGAAAGAAAACTCTACCTACTGGTGCTCTTTGAGTTCTATGCCTGCATGAATGAGGGTGCTTGGGGATACATCATGGGCAGTAATTTTGCCATGTCTTGCCACTACCACTTCTTTTTCAATGAGTTGCTTATGGACTTGTGCAAAAGTAACTGCTAATACCAGATAAGACTATATTCTCACTTGTATATAAAATCTATATACAATTTTTAGCTTTTGCAATTGGATTAGGCTTTGACTGATTAGCCTCCCATAGATCCAAAGTCTTTGTATCTATGCTAGATGAAAGCTTCTTGAAAAAAAATATGATGAAGTGCAGACTGTTTGAGGGCCTTTAGTAATTGTGATGAGGGAGATAAGTCTATAGACTGAATATAAATCAGTTTGGACCTAGATGTCACATTAAACTGACATACTAAAACTGACAGTTTTATGCCAGTTCTAGTGTGTAGCATGACTATCGAGTACATTATAGTCTTTTTTATAATAGTTGGCAGAAGTGCAAATGATAACAAAGAAAAAGTGGTGGTACAAAAAACCCATTGTAACTCACTAAGTACTCACACAAATGTAATTGGTCCACAACTATCTATGAGACTGAAGTTGTCAGTACATAACCATTGCATTTCGAGGGCATAAAAAGGCATATCAGCAAAGTTTAATATTTAAGATGCAGACTATTGTGACAATACGTGAATTGGTGTGATTGTGTAACATATACAGTGGGTCAAAAAACTGTCCCAATGTTTGGCTGTTTCGGAAAGAGTGAGTTGTAACAAATTGAATAAATTACATAATAATCTGAAAATAATATATATTATATTTTAACATCTTGGCTTTCGAACAAGCCCAAGGTCATGTGATTTGGATTAGAATTGATGTAATGGCAAGCGAAATAAAACACCCTATCATTGGGACAGTTTTTTGACCCTCTATTATTTCACCAATATACCCTTTATTTTGACTCAGGTCACTATAAGACCAAGTCTAAAATTTACCAACAAGGTCATGTGACTTTGGTTCTACAAGTCTAATGCACTGGATTTGCTTCAATCACCTTATTTTCTCTCTATAACCTCTATATACCCTACATTCTTTGCTTGGCACTTTTTGGTTATTTTTCGTATTTATAAAGGCTATCCAGTGTATCAAATCTAGTCTACATACACTCTAGACAAGTCTACTATTGATAAAAGCAAGAATAAAACTGATTAGAATAAAGAAAATAGCAAAGAAAGCCATTTTACGATGCAATTAATAGGGTAATCTTATATTAAATTACTACTGGAAACTCAATAATGCTGTTAAGGCCACTAAATCCAATCTCAAGATTATTCTGATCTATTCCAACCCATACATTATTATGTCACAAAATTATTTCCTTCTCTACATTTAATAGCAAGTAAGATAGTTATGTCTCAAAGTCATATTTTTTCTATCTTTAAATATAAATCTTTTGTTGACCCAATTCTGTTTAGTTTAGTTTAATATAACTATAAAACCTCTTTTTTGATTTTAAACAGTTTAATTTCCATGACATTGCGCAAATTAAGACAGTTTTTTTAATATCGCCTCTAATATAGAGACTATTTGTATTAATAGCAGAGCAAACATTGGTTATTACAAGTATATTTTTAACTGTTTGGAGGCACACTGGATTGGTAATAATATTGTATAGATTTAGTGGCCTTAACAGCATTATTGAGTTTTCTAGTAGTAATTTAATATAAGATTACCCTATTAATTGCATCGTAAAATGGCTTTCTTTGCTATTTTCTTT
>QLOU01010025.1:5096-15267 GCA_003313715.1 Russula abietina
GTCGGTGCAGTGGATCTCGAGGCTGAACGGGTCGTTTAAAGGGGGCCACGATGATGACGATAGTGGGATATCACGATGTCCTGTCGCCAATGACGAGGCCGGTGAGACCCAGAGCCAGACGCTGGTGTTCGAAGGCTCTCGTCTGAAATGGATACCGTGTACGGGGTCAGGAGAATTGGCGATTATCTCTGGCATCATTGAAGAGAATCTGTTCCATAGAATGGCGTCTGACTTTGACCCGTCAAGTTTGAGCTTTATATGTCTCCGGACGGTGGGCGGTACCGAAATACAGCCCAGAAGAGCTATGAGCAGTTCGATGAAGGTGTTTTCGATGACGAGTACAGACAGGTGCTTCAGAGTGACTGGCATGGTGAGCTCGTCTGAGTGAGGCAGGAACCAATATCGTCGCATGGGCGATACTCTCAACACCTCGAGTTGAGGCATCTGGCCAAGTGCGGAGAATAGGCGCTTGACGCAGAACGAAGACGATATAGAAAATTCAGTGAGACCGCGGAAGACCCAGGAAGGAAAGGTGACATGTAATCCAGAGTGAAAATGAAGGCGATGCAGTCGGGGTGCATTTCCGCCAAAGAGAGTCTCGGAAAGGACGAGGGAAGGATCTTCACGTTCGTCGTCATCCACAGAATCGAAATGTGGGTACTTGTATTCGTCCAACGTGCTTAGGCTCAGGCAAGAAAGAAGAGGCATCGACCCGCCAAGAGATGTCATCGTCCGGATCACGTCCACCGTGTTGCCCTGGAGATGAAGATCCTCGATACGTGACGCGTGAGAAAAGACCTCTTCGACCGCCTCGCTGGGCAACGCCATCAGAGGTGGGTTTCGAGCAGACCGCCGTTTCTTCTTCTTCTTCGCCGTCGCCGTCGTCGGGGTGCTCATCCCAAAGCGACGCCTTTTGTGTTTCTTAGAAGGAACGGGTGTAGGCGGTGGTCCGACGTCGATATTGACATGTTTAGGAACATGCGCCGATCGGTGTAAAAAAGCGGCTATCCACTTTGGCGATAGGTTCGGCGTGAGGGTCGACCAGAGTTTCTTGAAATTTAACGCGACGGCGCGCCAGCGGTGGCAAACGTAAGTGAGCGCGATCCAATTTGGAGCGTATCGTGGACACATCGCCACCGAGAACGGATTCAGGTCGACAGTACTAGTGTCGGGTCCGTCGACTCGGTCGGTGTCCCCCAACCCTGCACAGGAAACGAAGATGGTGTGGAGAATCTCCACCGGAAGGGCGACGGCCGCATTGTGTACGTTCGTAGGCAGGGGGAATCTGTGAGCGCGTTTTCAACGTGATGTCCAAAGTCCTTCTGGCGCATACATCTGACTTGGTGGAACGGAACTCACGATGACCTCGAAAGGGCGCCGCCACTGCTGCGCAGCCGCAGTCTGGGACTCGCCGAATGATCTACGGTTCGATTTGTCGATCTCTTGGATAAGATGGAATACTTCATGGCTCCAATATATCAGGAATTTGTTGCTTGCATCGAATTATCCCCCTAGGCTGTGAAGCTTGACTGTCACAGTTGGAAAGACGCAATCATAGGATACACGAGAGCTGACCATGACCCGATCCAAATACAACTAATCATCGCATCGTGGGAATCCTAGTCACGCCTCAATCCGGCCCGGTACAGCGACTCTGACGTCAGCCAGGGCGACGGAGCACGTGCAGCCGGCCGCTCGGCCCTTATCATAATCCCCAATCTTATCGTTCAGGTACAGGTATCAAGATAGCAAAATAAGTGGTGATACTGAGCACGTACAGCAAGAGTGGGGAGCGATAAATCTAAATACTTTTAACCAGAACAGTGTGTATGTCCATGTCTGAGGCTCTGTTTTCTACTTTCTTCTTCTACTGGTGCTTATACTACACTGCGCGAATAACGAGAATAAAAGTGAAGGTGTAAATAAAGTAAGGTATACATGCATGGATCAAAAAAGCAGGACAGCGTGTCGGAGAACGAAGTCACAAAAACCGCGAGAAGCTCGATAATGAGAAAGTGGGGAGTGGTGATCACTTTACTCGTGATGAGCATATGCATGCCGCCGCCGCGAAAACGCATACGCGTCGACGGCTTCCGGTAGGTGATCATAATGCACATGGTGGGTGGGGAATCGCGCCGGTGCCCGCGGATACCCGCGTCCATGCCGAATGCCATACCCCAATGACGCGTCTGCTAAATCATGCGCCGGCTCAGACGCAGTTCCAGCTCCAGCAGCTGAGGCAAGCTCGTCCCTCATACGAAAATACCGATCCATATCCTCCGCATCAAATTCGCTCCGGGGAGGCGATATATCCCTATTTTCACCCGAACCCCAGCCCTCTACTTCTTCCTCATGCGCCTTGGTAGCCTTGGCGGCGGCTGCCACCGCGCCGAGGAAGTGTGTGCGGCGCCTGCGTGCGCGGGGTGGGGTGTGTGATGGTGCGGGGGGTGCGCTGCGTGGGCCGGAGCGTACTGTGAAATGGGAGGGTGAACGAGTGTATGGTGAGAGTGTGTGGTTCGAATGTTCAAGCGAAGCAAGGGCAGAGAGAGCACCATGAAGAGCAGGGCGTAGTACGATGCGTGGGTCGGTGGTGTCAGCACCAGTTCCGGCGGCGCTAACGCTCATACTTGTTGCAGACCCCCGTCGCGTGCGCTCACGTGGGACTGGCAGGAGTGCCTCGGTCGAGGGCGGCGTCGGTACTGAGTGTGTTTGCGTGTGTGAGCTTGATTCATGCGTGTGTAGACTTGATGGTGATACGGCGCGTCGGGGTGGTGAGTGGTATAATGGGGGCGTCGGCGCTTCAAACGAGTCGCGGTATGTGCGCATGCTGGGCGCGCGAGCAAACTGCTCGGCCATATCCAAGGGCGGAAAATATGGGTTGTAGAGGGAGTGCGGACGGCGTGGACGGTCGGCATGTGGTAGCTGCTCTAACGCTGCTCGCGTAAGGCGGGATGTTGAGGCGACACTTGAGGATGGTGGAACCCGCGGATGTCCTTGCGAGTGCGCATGGAAAACGCGTGGACGCGTCACTGTACCACCACCGACGGCTGGCACCGTTTCATATTCGATGCCGGCGGTTAGGCCTGCCATGTTATCGCCAAGCACGGATTGATCAGAAGGGCTGAAACTCGGGACTGGGTCGTCCCAATCAGTCATGTCGTACGACGTGCTTTCATTGCCGATAGCATCTTCATCGTCTTCATCGGTGCCCTCCTCTGCAAGATCAGCAAGTCCACGGCCGGGCTTGGAGAAGAGACGTCCAAAAGAGCGAAACGCAGATTTGGTTGGGAGACCCTCGGGACGCAAGCCGTAAGTCGGGTCGAAATTTTCAATCTCAGGAAACGTGCTGTCTGGCGGGTCCGGCGGGTGTGCGGGTTCGGGAGATTTCGGGCGGCGAGTTCTAGACTGGACCGTGCCGGCGATAGATGGTCCTGAAGAAGTCCTTGCGCGGGGATAGAGCGGGCGGATTCCATTTGCAATTGCGTAGGCCACAGACGGCCCAGCATTCGGCCGATGGAGAGTGCGAAGATCCGGCGCAGACATTACCATAGTCACGGGTTCAGGAGATAGCGCTGAGGGAGGGAACTTTGCAAGATAAGGTGCCTCAACCTTAGCATTCACCCACTGTTGGCTTAGTCGATGGATGATTCCGGGAAGGTCCTCACGGAACATCCGACGGAGCTGCCCCTCGATCTCGCGCTGAATGAAGGATTGAATAACAGCGATTGAATCAAACGTGCTATTGATGTCCACGTTCTGAAGTGGGTCGGTCTTGAAGACCAACGTGATACCCTTTTGCTTCGAGACAACGAGGACGACGTAAGAGGAGAGACGGAAATGGGAAAGGCGTAGGAGCATGGGCACCACGAGGGCATGCTTTGCCGCCAACATTCCGTGAGAACCCGACATGATGTGAATGTCGGGTTGTTTGTGATTTAAAGGGTTCGCCTATGAAAAAGTTAGTAAATATAAGCTACGGGAGTTCAACCTCCCAGAGAACCTTCGTCTCAAATATGGGCACGGACACGAATGAGTGATTGTGAGAGGGAAGGGGAGGATGGAGAGCAGGCATGAGGCATTGAACTGCACGTACTTGGACTTTAGTCCTCAGGACGATGTATGCATCACCCGAATAAGTGAGACGAAAAATTCCGCGAAACTGTTCCGTGGTGAGATCACCGATGTCGCGAATTTCGAGTTCGGGGGGCTGGCACACGACCCATATGACGGCGATAAGCAGGTAAAGCTGAGCTCTGTGATGCAGGGATGAACAAACGGACCTGGGTGCCCATCTCTAGTTCTACAACCTCGATCTTGTCTGCGATAACTGGCGGTTTGGGGCCCTTGTTGAGGGCAGCATTGAGCATTTCGATAGCGTCGGCATGGAATTGGTCCGAGAAGCGGGGCCATTGGAACGAAAAGGACATCTTGGTGAGGAGAGAGGAAAGGGCAAGGCTCTCATAGAAATGAAGACAGATCTGTAGTTATCTAGAGGTGTCTGTAGGAAGAACGAGTGGCCATGACGGGTGTTGTTCAGGTGGGGCAACTCGGCCCATGTCGGCCTCTGTCTCAGGTACCAAAATACTTCCCTTCCCTTCCGCTTCGGACCGAGACAGCATTGAGACAGCTCATGCCCACAGTTACTAAGACTTAGTACTCCCTGTCTCATTTACTCATTCTACACTAGATGCAAATGCACGAAAAAAAGAAGGATTGTCACATTGAACTTGCTTTCAAAGTTCAATTTGAGAATCCTTCTCTTTTCGATGCTCCCAGGTAGGGACTGACGTGGATTAATGGAATCCGGATTTGTACCCGCGGATGAGTCATCCATACGGATTAATCTGGATACGGATATCTTACTACGGATATCTACAAATAAATGGATATATTTGGGTAAAAAGTACTAAATATCAAAACTCCGCAAATTCTGTGCAAATTCATCGATTGGCATCGATGAGTTGATGACCATCGTTCCCGACATTCCTTGCCCTTCATATTATGCCTCCAAGGCGAGCAGCACCACCAGCAAGCCGTGGAACCACCCCTGCAACTACTGTGTCTTCATTTACAACAGATTCAGAGCCTGAGGATGACTCTCCAAGTCCTGCTGTAATTGTCTCACCCATTCGACGACGACAAAGGAATGCAGCACCAACCATTCGTACCCAGAGTGATGCTGATGTATGGGAACGAACAGACGAGGAAATTATTGGTCAGCTTTTGGTCAAATTCTGGCTCGATTCCAAATTTCCGATTGAATTGTCTGGACACTTTGAAATAGTAGGGGCTGCACGGGCTGCCTGGCGTTCCAACGCATATAAGCACTTCGACATTACCTTGCGACGTGACTTGAACCCTGACCAAACACCACACGAACTACTATTTGTATTCACTTGTAAGACTCACCCTACAGAGCATAAACCTCATTTTCGGCCTCGGAACAAAACAGCTGAAGGAACAAGCAATTTACAAAGTGGAATCACACAATGTTTTGAGCGTCGGGGTGAGAATAGACCCAGTGATGGCAAGGTAGCTCAAGCAACAGCCATCCCCTACACGGAGGCTGCACATCGTGCTCTCATTGCACTACGTTGTGCAAAGAGCCACCGCCCATTTAACTCAGTATTGGACGAGGATTACCAAGCCGAAGTTGACATGCTTCGTCCCGGAACAAAGCTCCCGCATCCTGCAACTGTTAGTAGGGACATTCAAGCTATCTATCTGGATATGTCACAGCATACCCGTAATTACTTCCAGGCAAGCTCTCGCATCATTGACTCATTGTAAAACATCAAACTGACTCAGAAGTGAATCTTAGGCACGAAACAACACAATCCATCTTGTTATCGATGGATGGACTGCACCCATCGTCGCATCCTTTCTCGGAATTGTGGTTGTCTGGTATGACCAAGGTGTGATATATCGTGCAATTCTTGAGTTCATCCGGTGAGATTATATATCCTCCAATTTGAGAGTAGATGTTACTTATTGTAGTCGAAAGATTAACACAAAAACATGATGGCGAATACCTAGCAAGAGTAACTGCGGACTGCCTTAATCGGTTTGGTCTCAACGAACTGGTTCGCATTTTATTCTATTTATTTTCAGATGCTGAAGACTTGTCAGTTGCACTCTCTATGTATGGATAACGCGTCGAACTGTGATAGCACAGCCAAACATCTTCCCCTTCACGTTCCAATATTCCGAGGCATGGCATCTCGTGGGCGATGCTTCCCACACACTATCAACCTGATTGCCAAGGTATTCTTTCTTTTTTCCTTGGGTCAATTAATAAGTTTACATGTTCATCAGATATTTATCTCGTTCTTCTTCAAACAGCCAAAAAAAAAGAAGTCTATCAAAGTCTCTGCTGGTTCTCGCCGCCATACAGGTCACCCACGACATGTTCCGACTGGTACAATCTATGAAGAAGAAATTGTCGTTCTGGACAATGGTGATAGCGGGGTGGAAAGTGACGAGGATGAAGCCATAGAGGAGGAGGCAGCTGTTTCGGAAGATGCACAGAATGGTGATGATGGCCAGAGCGCTCACGATAACTCAGTTGTAAAGTCGCTTCGGGGTAAGGCCATCCAGAGTATGAAGGGCCGAGGAGTTGTGATTGACAAAGAAGACGAGAAAATGGCGTTGCAGCTTTTTCCTCGTGTGAGTTTTGACACCGTGTCCAAGTTGATGAAAACTAATTTATTACAGGTTGCAGGTCTTGCCCGCCGCGTTCATGATGGTGCCACCCTAAAGGAAAAGTTCGACAAACTAGTCCAAGAAGATGAGGAGCTCAAAGGGAGCAAAAAAGCACTTGATCGCCGAGTAACGACCCGGTGGAATTCTGACCTCACTTGTCTTGAAGCTCATGTTCACTTTAAAAACATCATTCAACAGCTTACTGGCGTGGAAACAAACAAACTCCAGGCATACCGACTCTCAAGCGAGCAATGGGAGCTCGCTGATCATCTTATTGAGGTCCTCATGGTGCGTAATATATTCGGATTATGTGTACCAGTGAACTGCACGGGTATTTGGGTAACGCATGCCTCCGGCCCTCCGCTCACGGACGCATGAGATTCTCTTCCACTGCTGCATGTTTCCACTGCTGCATGTTATGCCACCGAACGCGTCATCCCAAGCCACGGACCTTGAAGTCACGTCTGATGGCTTTGTCAGCAAATGAACTTTCGCCGTTCAACGTTCAACGTTCAACGCTCAGCGCTCAGCAGTCAGCTCTCACTCTCCCACTTTCCGACCGCTAGTCCGCTACCCTCCACTAACGGCACCAAGCCTTGTATCAACCCTGCCCCCGCCCTCACCGCCTGTTCGTTGTCCGCTATCAACATGGCCGGCATCATCACCCAAGTATCCCAGACACCCGTGCAGGTGCACATACAGCCACCTCTCCTCACTCGCCTCTCTCTAGACCTCAGAGGAAAGCGTTTCAGCGTTGACCACGAAACTATAATGAACCTACCAGAATCCGTCCTACTTTGTCTCTTTCCAAACGGCCTCGTCCTCAGCCGCCAAGCCACTTCGCTGGGCGATCAGGGTGGTGAAAATGCTGAAGAGGAGGAAGTTTACGGTGTTAACGTACGTTGTCGGAACATGCTCTCTCTTTCTATCCAGCGCCTCGATTTGGCGAGTATAGCCAATCCCATTCACATCTTCCCTCCTTCCCTCCTTCACAGTTCGACCCCGATTGCTTTTCCTTCGTCCTACAGTTCTTCCGTTCCACTTCCGACACTTTTTATGGAACAGAGGCATCCCCCGGTCTCCTTCTCGCACAACAACACCTCATCGACGCGTCTCCCTCCTCGGACTTTGCGCCCAATCAAAACCCAAGGGTGGAACTGCTCCACAGATGCGAATGGAATTGCCAACGAGAACATGCTAGATCTCAAACGCGAATGTGGCAAATACCTTCTCGAAAAGAGGAGCATTTTCACGGCGCTACAACGCAACGTTAACAAGGAAAACAACATAGCGGAGCAGCATCTAATCGACATGTTGTGCATGAGGTAACCTCGTGTCTGTCCGCGTCTCATCCTTCTTACCCATGTGTTCCCCCTCCCACTCTACATCACCCAGTGGTTTCGATCGCGAAGACGAATAGGGTTTTCGGGCCCTTGAGCCCTCACGTTGCTGTATCTCTTCCATCGCTTTAGTCCTACTCAAAACGGGCATCGTCCATCACCCGGGCGCGTCTGGAGAGAAACAGATCACCATTGACTATAACCAGATGGCCACTGCGCAGTAGCTGCTCCTCTTCTGGCGGAAACCCTGCAGTGCGTTCTGTCACGGTGCGGATTGACCTGAAACCCAGTCACCTACCGGCTCTATGCGTACAATACGATCGATGGTGAGCATGAGTTCGCGCTCCGGTTCTGCCATGTCTGGCTCGCGTTCTACCACATTCCTCCCACCCACGGAGAGTTCCGATTTCCCGTCTCTTTCGGGATCAGCATGCGATCCTTGTCTCACCTTGATAATCCACCTCGTGTTATCTTCTCATCAACTTCATGACCGAGACGTTTCTGAGGTCAGTCCACGATGCGGTGAACCGCAAATATGACTAATATCATCGTTGGTATGTATCTATTCCGTTCGCATCTGACCTTCTTGATCCTGATCCTAACGCGTACGCATACGATAGGTGGTGGAGTAAGTGTTACCCTCCCACTCACCACGCTTGCTCACACACACAGACCGCGGGTCTTGTAGTCGCCACGCGTTTATCAGAGGACCCCACCGTTTCCGTGCTTGTTCTTGAAGCCGGACGTGCGAATCTCAATGCATCTTTGCGCTCCTGCGCTGCTGATGATGCTGCGATCCGACCAAACCACCATCTACTGGGGAACCGGAACCATGCTGCTTCCATCCCGCGAACTACCGTCCCTTTGCACACGTCTTCTCAGCACCTTCGGACTGCGGCCGCGTAATTCGGTACTACCATCTCCCATGGCGGGGACTCCAGTCAGGAACCCAAAATCGGATGGGGCGAGCCATTACCCGTGCCAATCCGGGTCGCGCTGGCCATCAGCCAGAGCAACACCAGCCAAATGTCTGTCTCGATGGAGCATCTTTGTGACGACCTTAGTTGCTTGGCCGTATGGTTCCTCCGTTTGTACTTGTCTCTGTAACCTGCACTAATGTATTTTTCTCTTCAAGGTTGTAAACGCACTCCCCACGGAAGATGCATGGGTCGGAAAGCATGTCAACTATGGAAAAGACCGTTGCATGTACATCCCTTGTCCTGTTCGCCCACGCCATCTCCTGTGTGACCAGGCTATGCTCGTTTTGCGACGATGGTGGCGTCATCACTCCGGCATTACCACGTTCGCGACGGAAGGTCGGTTGGTAACAGTACTCATCAACATTCTGGATCCGCTGAATTGGTCAACGACGTGCGTTGTATCCGCGCCTGGCAAGCCATCTGACACACGATTCCAACGTATGAGGAACTACACCATGCAACACGCTGCGGGAAAAGGACCCCAAGTTGCAGCAAGCCGCTGCACAAGTCACTGAAGCTGTCTGGCCTTCTGTCGCTTCGCGGGTGTACCCTACCTGTGCAGTTCACTAATTGTATAAACCATGCTAATTTCTCATTGGTTAGATATTTGATGGCCCAACGAAACTCTTCTCGCGATCACAAGTTCCGCTTATTGTCGATGCAATACCGATGCTTGAAGAAATTGAAGAATCAATGGTTACCGTACGGGATGACACTGGTTCAGAGCTCCCAAATGTTATTCGTGTCGCTGCAGAAGCTTCACTACTTTTGATTGATAAGTATTCAATCTTCAATAGTGATTGTGAGCTATATCAAATAGCTGTTGGTTTGTCGTTAAGCCTTCCGAGTTTGATGCGCTTATCTGATCTAGTTATCTCAAGTGATGTGTCCCGATCGCAAGCTAAAGTGGTTTAAAGACCATGGACGAACCGCAGCACAGATTAAGGAGATCAAGAAAATGACTATCAAGCGTTGGGAGGAGTCATATCAAGATGTCGGAGAGGAGGCGGAGGGTGACCAGACACAAGTCATGCAGGAACCCAAGGTTCGATCGATGCTACATGCACTACTAGTACACGGCTAGCTGCTGACGTTCAACATTGCTTATTATTACTGGATCACATTAGCGCAGGTCAAAATGGGTTAAAG